>PVJD01001617.1:0-253295 GCA_004026545.1 Mormoops blainvillei
CAAAATGAAAAGCATATGTAGAGTTTTCTTATAAATATAAAAACAACACTTTATGGAAATTTGTAAGAGAGAAATTAATTCTATTTCTTTCATGTGATATATTATTTTAGTCTTTAAACTTTTAAATTATTCTTTTTATGCTAAATACTCAACAATTAGAACCAATTAATATAGTAGTGTTTCATTTCTAAGACACACCATGTGATAACTCCTTGTCAGGCCTCAAAGAATAAATTCCTGATCCAAAATAAATAAAACAAATGAAATGTTCTTTAATGTTAAGCAACTTGAAGGGTTTGCTGCACAGAGCACTTATCTTTCACGGTTTTTAAAAGCTTTAGTCAAATTCTAGCATAATATGCACACCCATAAAGCACTGTGAGAGAAAACACACTGAAAATTAATTGCAAACTGAATCATTAACTTGAGACGGCCTCTTTTTAACATGGCAGCCACTCTATAAATAAGAGTCTATGAAGGTGATCATTTACCTGAAGCCCCTGGCTGTGCCTGCTTTTCCTCTCTCAACTCAACTAGTCCTCTCTAGCCATCCCGAGCTGGACTACTCCAGCTAAAACAAAACTGCTGAATGAGGAAGGAAACAGAAAACACATGGGAAAGAGAAGGTTTGAAGGTCAACCAGACAGTAAGCAGAAGCAAGAACATTAGGAAAAGCAATCAGAATATGTTAAGCACCAAGAAATAAGGCATTTTTAAAAATTACACGAATTTCTGTATGTTCAATTACTATATTTATTTCATGTTTTTTACAAACTATCAATAATGCAGGGTCTACTCTTGAACTTCAAGAGATTTCTTACAGTGCCTACATTATTCACTGTAGAGTACATTAAACAATATGTTATTTTAAATGCAGTAAAAAAATTTAAAGTAGCATATTTAACACAAATACCTTAAACTTGTTTCCCACACTGATGAAGCTAAGTTTTCCTGCTTTTTGTTTAGTGTCTTTGTTGTTATTTGTGGATGATTCAAATAATTCCCGTATAAACTTATCTCTGGATTCACATATTAAGGATTCGAGAGACATATGTAAAGCATCATTATTTTTTTCCACAAACTGGGTCTGAAAACAAAGCAAACAGGAATAATTCAATCCATCTTGTGATAATATCCCTTAACACAGCACTGTCCAACAGAACTTTCTGGAATGATAGAAACAGTCTGTATCTGCATTGTACAATACAGTCACCACCAGCCAATGTGGACACAGAGCACATAACGTGAAGCCAATACACCAAGGATTAAATTTTAAATTTTCTTTTTTTATTTAATTTGAATTCAAATACCTAGATGTGCCTACAGGTTACCTACCATGTTGTACAGAACAGCTTTAACATCAAATGGTTTTCTCCAGGTTTAAGTTATACTCACTGTTTCATAGCACACTGCTCCTGCAAAATGCCTGATAATGAAGCCTTCATCGTCTCTGATGTTCCTATGCACTGCCAGCTTAGATTTTCTGGGAATCTAAAAACAACACATACATCAGTTTTAAATTATCAAAAAATACATAATTCTCTTTAGAAAACCTATGGGATGTTAAGTACTTAAATTTATAAAAGAAATTTTCACATTTTACACAAGATACTGCTTTTTAAATGTCTAGTAAACCTTAAAGTCCCAGTGAAATCTAGCAAATGTTTGTTTACAATCTCTAAGGAAAGAAAAAAGCAGTAAGACCAAAAAAAATCACACTATTTAGAAGCACATGGAAAACATAGGCATTTTATAAAGTTGCCTGCCCATGTCCAACAGAGCGATTCTTGACCTTGGCTGCTGACTTAGAATCACCTGGTGAACTTTTCATCCTCCCAAAGCCCATGGGATTTACATGAGGTGATTCCTAGTGCAGCCAAGGTTGAGAAGCATTGCTCTGAAGAAATACCTGCAATCAGCACAGGGCCTCTCCCACTGTTTTAAACCAAACATCCTAACAAGTTTTCACAATCACCTGAATCTATTTAAAGAAAACTAAATCATTTTAGGGTTGTACTGTCTAATTATAATACCTCATATTTGTATCATATTTAAAAGTTTCCAAAATGTTGCACATAAAAGATCACATCTGACCCTCAAAATAATCTAAGGTTAAGAAAGACAATCTCATCTAAAGATGAAAAAGCTAAGACTTGGGAATCTTACCAGGCTTTTTCAGGGTGAGGAGGCTAGTAGACCACAAAGCCTCTTCTGTGTGTGAGATGATATACCAGCTTGAGTGTGAGCTGAGGGCCCTGGAGTCAAACTGCCTGGCCTGACCCTCAGGTCTACCACGTCCTCACTCTGCTGAACATGGCAGTTCACTTAACCTCTCTAAGCACATTTCATTCTCGCATGGGGGTAAAAACAGAATGTATCCTCAGATGATTGGGGGAGAATTAAATAAAATAATTCAAGTAAAACTCTTAGAAGAGTGCCTGGTATGTGTTAAGTATACAACGAATGGTGATTATTACTTTTATTTCCAAAGAAATACAACAAAAGTAATGGTCTATACAAATTATAATTTACTATCTCGTTCTTGTTCTCTTTTGAGAAATGTGGCCAAAGCGCATCCCTGAAGCTTTAATTTGCTGTACTTGGAGCTGTGTCTCTGAAACCCTTGTCACCGTTTTGTTGACAAAGCAATCATGGACCCATAGGCTGCTCATAACAAAACCTACGAATAACAGGACTGGATATACATCTCCGATCTTAGCAAAAGCTTTGTTGAGGACACTAGCTCCACTAAAGTAAGAGAATCAGCTCCACACTGTAATAAATATATAAGGATACATACAAACGTAGTTTGGGTCAATGGAAGAAATGGTTGTGGAATCCAATCTTTATATATGGTTATCACAATTACATCCGCTTTTCAAGTAAATACATTCAATCTATTTACCTAACACATTCTTAATTTTAATTAATGATGTAAGAATACTTGTCATCGTTCACTTAAGCTCATGAAGCCATTAAAGCAATGACTATTATGCTACACTACAATTTTAAAACAATAAACAATATGGGAAGCAACTCTAAGCAACTTTTCTTTTTTTTCCCCTCCCTCCCTCCATCCCTCCGTCCCTCCCTCCCTCCCTCCCTCCCTTCCTTCCTTCCTTCCTTCCTTCATTTCTTTTTTTATTGTTCTCTGTAAGATGAAGGAGCACCTATCTTCATGGAGGAAATTACAGCAGTCTCCCCTCTTATCAGCAGGAAATATGTTTCAAGACCCCCAATGGATGCCTGAAATCATGGATAGTATCAAACCTTATACATACAATGTTTTTCCCTGTACACATATATCTATGATAAAATTTTAATTTATAAAGTAGGTACGTTAAGATATTAACAACAATAACTAATAATAAAATAGGACAACTACAACAATATATTGTAATAAAAGTTATGTGAATATGGTCACTTGTATCAGGGGATCCCTTCCTGGAGTCTTTGTACAGACTCGACGCTTTATAGTAGAACACACTGCCATCAATCAAAACACAATTTCTGTCATGTCCTCCACCCACAAATTTAATGCCTTTTCTATCTTAACTAAGCACTTATAACACAACATGGCTCTAACTTTTGCAGTTTGATATGCAACAGCAAAATTAACATGAATTTCTTTTTCCTTCACAATTTCAGGAATAGAATGTCTGTTCTTAATGTGTATCTTAGCAACCTTATCATACAGCTTTTTTTCTTTCCTTATTAAGAACTTTCACTAAGCCAGGCAGTGAAAGACAAATACCTTATGATCTCACCTATAAGTGGAACTTAATGAAACAAATAAGCAAACAAAATATAACCAGAGACATTGAAATAAAGAACAAACTGACAGTGACCAAAGCTGACTGGGGAGGGCAATAACGGCAGAAAGAAAGGGAAGGGCCATCAAGGAACATGTATAAAGGACCCATGGACAAAACCAAATGGGGTTAGGATTGAGGGGGGGAGGTAGGGTTGGATGGGGCTGGGGAAAACGGTGGTGGGAAAATGGAGACAACTGCACTTGAACAAAATACACTGAACTATTATTATATTAATAATATATTATATTATAATGTATTATTATATTAATATTATGTTACTATTATATTAATACATTGAAATAATATTGAAATAAAGAGCTGACAGTAACCAGAGGAGAGTGGGGAGGGGTAACAGGAGTTAACAGGGAGAAATAGGGGAAAGGTAATCAAGGAACATGTATAAGGGACACATATGTCCTGGCTGGTGTGGCTCAGCGGACCGAGCATCGGCCTGCAAACCAAAGAGTTTCCAATTCGATTCCCCAATCAGGGCGCATGCCTGGGCTGCAAGCCAGGTCCCCAGTAGGGGGTGCATGAGAGGCAGCCGTACATTGATGTTTCTCTCCCTCTCTTTCTCCTTCCCTTTCCCTCCATCTAAAAAAATAAGTAAAATCTTAAAAAAAAAAAAAAAGGACATATAGACAAAGCCCAAAGGGAACAGGATCACGGGTGAGAGGTAGGGATAGGAGGGGCGGGGAGACTGGTGGGGGGAAAATGGACAAAACTGTACTTGAACGACAATAATTAATTAATTAATTAATTAATTAAATAAAAAAAAAAGAACTTTCACCTTAAAGGAAGCACTTTTCAGCTCCTCTTTGGCATATCTGAATACCAGCATGACTACTCTTGTGCCTTGTGGCCATCAGTAAGTAAAATAGGGGTTACTCGAACACTAGCACTGTGATAGCACAACAGTCGATCTGATAATGGAGACAGCTATGAAGTGGATACACTGGATAAAGGGATGATTAATATTCCAGGCAGGATGGAGCAGGACAGTGCCAGATTTTATCATGCTAACCAGAACAGCACTCAGTTTAAAATTTGTGTATTATTTATTTCTGGTATTTTCCCTTTAATATTTTCAGACCAAGGCTGACCACGAGTAACTGACACTGCAGATAAGGGGGGACTACTAAACATCCATAGTTCCCTGCGCTAGTCAGCTCCTTCTGCACAAGGAGTTGTGCTTACATTACCCCAGGTGATGACAGCTGAGTGTAGAGATGAATACAGATTAGAACACATGAAACAGCAAGAGTCACACAGTCCATCCGCATGGAGAATGTGCTGTTCTTTGCCTCAAGGATTCACACACAGCTCTATGACTCAAAACCAGTTCAGGAAACCATATCTTCAGGTCCTTTCAGAACTGTTCTTATTTATTTCTACTGCTTTCTGTGTCTCTTTTTCCCTTCAGCTAATTCTTCTATTGCTTCGGTTTTTATCACCCTCTCTGAGTACATTTTCCATTCAAAACTCCCTAGGAAAGAGCATCAGAACAAATTGGCTAATCACTAATATGGATTGCTTCCACCAGTGTGACTAAGCCACATACTTCAATGCTAGTCTTACAAATGTGCAAACAAGCGGTTGCTTGTATAGCTGGGTGCTAACTCATGGAACGTGAACAGGTCCCATGATACAAAACAATGCAACTGACGGCCACTTAGCTCAAAAGGAAGAATATAAAAACAGCAGGTAAATCTTTCTGTACATTTTAGATAGGTGAAATGCATTTTCCATCCAGCTACAAGGGCCTTGGTTAGATAGATATAAATTAAATGTCCATTTCCAGAAGATGCTGTTCTGGATAAATTATAGCTGCTCTAAGCCCTACATAATCTCTGATTCTAATAACCTAATATCTAGTCCATCTCTCCAAAGATTTCTCTTCCCATCAGCGTCTAAATTCTAGAATGGCAAACTCACAGTGAGTCGGAAATGATCCTTGTGTTTCTGGTGAACTGCAGATGTAAAGTGCTGATCACTTGGCTGGGGAAGGCGATTTTCTTCATCCAAAATATCCAGTATTCCCACTAGTTTTGCTTCAATTAAATCTGTTATCAAAAAATTAAAATATGATAAGATAAAAAGATTTTAATGATATGTAAGCAATTTACTAATCACTAACGATGGTATTTGAATTTCTCGCTTGTCCAAAATAACTAAAACATGAACTTCTTACAGAACTGTTAAACAAGACAGACTCTAAAAGCTATAGGAAATATAAAAAAGAAATCAAGATTCTAACTGCCTTCGTCAGAAAATTATGCTCTGGGGGTAATTAGTGGTGGTGAAGGGGCTGGGGGGACATGCTGAACTAAGCTACCAATGAGAATATTTTGACAGATGTAGCGAATGTGGAAGTGGGCTGGGAGGGGAGTTCCAGCCAGGACAGCAAGCCACACGGTCAAAGGCACAGAGATCTAAGAAAGGGTATGTTCCACAAAAGGAATGTTGAGTGGATCAAGCAGGATGTGAAAGTACTTTGAAAAGTTATACTATTATAAAGAATTATAATACTATGTTGTCCAAATCTAGCACATGAGTTAATGACTCAATTGTCAAAATGGGTTTTTAAAACTGTTACTGGACTAAACCAGGTCCAATTATGCAGTAGTTGTCAAGCCAAAAGATAACTCCAAATTCTGATTAGATTTTACGAGAGGGAATGTATTTTATTGCAAGGCAGCAGGCAAGAACACAGGGTGTAGTGGGGGTGGGGGGTCACTTCCCAAAGGGGCACATACTGAACAAAGGATTGGATTTGGTTTTACTCAGGAAAATCATGCATAAGCATCAAGGTGAGCTTCATCTCGTGTATAGGGGGGGATTCCTGTGTATGCCCAGTCATGCCTATACATATATCTGATGTTCGAAAATTGCAGAAAACTTCTGCCCCTGAGAGATTTGAGTATTATAATGAGGGTATAATGAGCACATTTCATGAAGAGGTCAGTATAGAGTTCTACGGGTCGCTTTAGCCAGCCTCAGGCAGTTTGAGCCGGATCAGTGCCTGAGCTTATCCCTGAAGAGGCAGTTCTGGCAATCATCAGTGTCAAGGGTGCATAGATATGGAAGAAAGTTAAACTAGTAAGTCTCAGCACTTCTGTTAAACTTAGCAAATTAAAGGATATGGTTATACAAAGCTTATAGTACCCAGGGTGATCTAAGGGGATTTATAGGTTAATCTAAACAAAGTTATAAACTCTACATAAAAGTTAGTCTACGCTAGGCTACCTGCAAGGCTGCTATATATATGTTAGGTTACAAACAAAGTTTACCCAACAATTCATTTTAGAGATGGGGTGAGAGAGAAAAGGAAGACAGAGCACTAGCTGGGTAGTGACAAAGAAAGATTTCTTTACTGATAAATACAGACAAGAAAAACAGAGGTCCTATTCTCATGCTCACGATGTAATCTGGATGTGACACATGGGATTGTGAAGCCCACTTGCAACAAGCCAGAGGGTGCTGCCAAGACGCAGAAAATAGAAACAAAATCTGAAGAACGGCAAGGCCAGACCCAGTCAAACCTCACCTGGAGCCTGGCTAAACTATGAACTTCCTTGTAAGATAATAAATTCCTTCAGTGCTTAAGCAATTATTCACATGTTAACCATTTGGGAAAAATATTCCATCTGAAACTAATGTAATACTAAATGTCAACTGTAATAGAAAAAAAATTTTTTAAAGGATATAAAATATTCATCACAGTAAATAAAAGAAATTTTAGGAAAACTTTCAACATATCTAAAAAATAACTTCCTAGCAATGCTAGAGAAGTAAAACCTCCATCAAATATCATAGTTACAATAAGTTTTCATAACCAGTAATATCAGTTATAGGGCCCAGAAAAATTACTAGTAAAAACATTCACTATATCTTCCCAAGTTTCCCAAAGTGGGGTGAAAAAAAAAAACATACCTATACAGTCTTGATTATCCACATAATGTACTTCATTAACACCTAAACCTTCTTTTTGATAGAGTTCTTGTTCCTAAAAATGAAACAATCATAATCATGGATATGGAAATACTGTATGATGTAAAATGAATTGTTTTGTACCATTTCTGATCATAACATTAGTCAGAGTACAAAGGTTCATACACACTAGTTTTGGGGCTGGGAAGCTTTACAAAACATCAGGGAAGCAAAATCCTTGCTCCTAAGGCAATGTGAAATCAAAAATTAAACAGCCGGTAAAACATGTGATTTACATATGTGCCCATGGTTCCCTTCTGCAGACATGGAGAACAATTATGCACAAATACAGACATCTGTGTAAAAGCATTCAAAGCCAAGGAAAGACCAGGGCTTTGGAATATTTTTAGTGATTTTTAAAGTCAAATCTATCAATAGAATAAACCAGGGGTCAGCACATTTTTTCTGTAAAGGGCCAGACAGTAAATACATTAAGCTGTGGGCCACACTGTCTGTCATAACCACTCAGTCATGCCATCACAGCCACACGTCACAGTAAATGAGGAAGCATGAAAACGAGGAATGAGGATATGTTAAGTGAAAAGCAGACAGGTAAGACTTCACATAGTAATGAAAGAACATAAAACATTTTCAGAGAAACTATCTTAATTGGTAAGTACTTGTTTTACCTATTATGCCAGAATTGGTTTAATTATAGTCTATAAATAATGGCATAAAAGCTGGAATGTGCTGGGAAACCCATAAAGACAAAACATAATAAAAATGCAGGAAAAAAATTAGTGGAACGGGGATAGAAAACAAATATTTCACATTTCAAATCCAGGTACAGTGGACAACAGAACTTAGAAAACAGCAGTGCTAGTATGATAAGAACACAGTGTGGTGGGCCAGCACTCAAGAAGGTGGGTCAGCCTGCAGAAGCCACCGGACTGCTCTAGGAATTAATTTCTTCATCTGTAAAATAAGGGGCTGGACTAGATTACTTCTGAGTTGTCTTTACCTTTGTTACCTTTATTTGGTAAAATGTATCTCAAATAGCTCAGAGAAGAAAAGTCAAGGGTACAGGTAGGAAAATAATGGAGAATTCAAATACAAGGGAGAAAATGGTGAGCCTTATCACAAATCAACTGATCAAAGCTACCTTTACTCACCCTGTACTCTAAACAAGTATAAACTGACTTTCCTAGACTCGGGATTGTGTCAGCCATGTCCATAGTTATTTACTAAAAGGAAGTTCTTTACTGGACCAGAGATAGTGCACAGGTAGCACAGCACAAAAGCACTGCCCAGAGGCACTCCAGACCAATGGCCCTGCTGAATCTCCTGACTGTGTGGCTTTACTGCCACACACACAGAGAGGGCAAGCAGGTAGGATGAGCAGGAGCAGGTAACATGGAGGAAGGATGGGAGATGGTGCAGTCAGGGAAAAGGGTAGAAAGTGATTGGCAGTGGTGGGGTAAAGACAACAGACACAGAAAAAGAAACATGCAGAATGTAAAGTCTAATAAAAGTCACTAGAAAGCAGCAGTAGATGTTCACTTCTGAAGAGGTGCCTGTTAGAGTTTTTACTGGGTCCCTAAGCTTCAACTGTATCAATAACACTTCTGAGGCGCCTACCCAACAGCTAAGCCAGTGGGACCTATGCGGGGCATCTTTGATTCCCTGGGCCACGTTACACAACGCCCCATCAATCAGGGTAACTTCAGCATGTCTCTGCTCCTTGAAATTTAAAACAGATTAATGCAGTTCTTAAATTTAAATTGTAACAGTAATTACCTCCTTCAGAATCCTTTCGTTGAAAAATTGTTGAAGTTTTTCATTGCAATAGTTGATGCAAAATTGTTCAAAACTGTTGTGTTCAAAGTACTCTGAAAACATAAAACCAGGACCAAGAGTCATATCAGATTAGCTTCATATTAATAAATTTATCTTAGGATAAAATTTTATTGTATCAATGCTTAATTTAATATTAGGTAAAAAAATACAAATAATTGGTCTATACTCTCCAAATATTGTTTCAAGACTTAAAATTTTGTTAGGCATTAAAATTATGTATTAAAAATACCTTGCTTGACAAAAAGGTATTTGTCAAGATGAGATAAATGTCATATAGTAAAAGATATAAAATATAACTTTTAATATAATTTAAGCACAGGTGTTAATCTAAATTAATTAAAGAAAATGACTTAAAATGGCAAGTGTTTTAGATTTTTTTTGTATAATCTGTAAAATTACAGTTATAAAAATATTATGGATACTAACTTCTAAAATTAAGGAACTGTACTGCAATATTATCTCTAAGATCCCTGTAGCTCTAAAACGTGATGATTCTATGTATTATGTGTATTATACTAAAACTGGTAACAGACCAGGAAAGCAATGTCTGAGGATTGTGAAATCTTAGGTCAGTGATAAGTGTTTCTCTATCTTTGAACAAAAGGTAATGGTTTATTATATTTTAAAATAAATATCACATTAAAGCAAACTCTGAATGTAAACATTTGGGTCTTCCCTTGGCAAAGGTAAACATACTACAAAGGAGGAAAACAGCACTCATGCACAGACAGAAGGAATGTCCACAAGGATACAGCCCAAAATAAAAACAGTCAATTTACTTTGAGATTTTTACAATACATTCATTCAGGATAAAGCAGCATTCAGATGTTGGAGACTCATTCCATTTCTGGTTGCACCGCCCTGCAGCTGTTCTCAAACATTTATCTTGATATCTTAATCAATCAGTGGAAACTAACTGGAAGTAGGTATCTATTGTTAATTAACACTAATGATGAATTTCTGCACATAGTAATAATGAGTATGGTCTATATACAAGGTCAACCTGTACTTGTACCCTGTAGTCAGTGGTTTTAATGAATTAATTCTCTTTATTAGCAGCACTCAAGATTTTACCTTTACTCAGTTGCTTTTATGTAAGAGTATAGAGATACCTATCTCCTAACTATAGCAGATTCTCAAATAACATTTTTTAAAATCCTAACCTGAGTATATGTACATAGATTTTTGAAAGAGGAGGGAAAGTGAGGGAGGGAGAGACAGACAGACAGACAGACATCGATGTGAAAGGGAAACATTGATCGGTTGCCTCTTGTACGTACCTGGGGATCAAACCCACAACCTTCTGGGGCATGGGTTGACACTCCAACCAAGCCACTCAACCAGGATGAATAACATTATTTTGTTACAACACTGATGAGAAAAGAAATTAATTTCCAGCCAGGGCTAATATTTGTGTGGAGTTTTCACAGTGAACTCATGTCTGCATGATGTTTTCTGAATACTTTGGTTTCTTCCTACATCCCAAAGCTATGTCTGTTACATTAATTGGCCTGTCTACATTGACTAAGTGTGGGTGGGTGTGTGAGGTGCCCAGCCATGGACAGACGTCCTCTCTGGGGCGGGGGTTCTCGCCTGGTGTCCTGAGCACCAGGATAGGCTCGGGCCACTCACACCGCTCAAGCTGAATATGTGGTTTGGAAAATAATCCTCCTACTTGTTTTCATTCATCTTTCTTATAGGTACATATAGCTCACATTTATTTCAATGTTTAATATTAGAAATGTTTGGGGTCTTTATTTAGAAGTTTGGTGAGGTTTTTGTGAACAGACATATCCCTAGAAACTTAACTCTTGTTAATATCAATTAGACTACTGTAAAATTGTTTTCGTTATATACCTTTTCACTTGAAGTCACAGTTTTCCAAGAACCTACTGATGACATTAAATGAGGACTTACCGTATACTGGTTTCAACCAACATGCTTTAATTTTAGCATTAGGGTAACCAAAATCTATGAGTCTTTCCTTCTTTTTTTAAAAGCATCAGCTTCCTATTTAAATCATGAAATGAAGGTAAGGACATATAATTGAAAATACATCAGGTAAAAGGTATTATAAAAGGAAAAGTTTTTTGTTTTTTTTAATTTTAAATGTGCGATAAAACTGAATGAAAAAATATCTAACAACTAACTACAAACTCACAAACAAAGCCATACTTACCAAAACCAGCAATATCTAGGACTCCAATAAAACAGGATGATGTTTCAAAAGGAAAACACTGATTTACTCTGTTTACCACATGATCAAAAAGATGGCTATAGACTGTCTTTGCCAAGGCATCACGAGCATTGTTTGCCTGCTCCACTTTCAGGGGTACCCTGTAAAGGAAGACTGTCTCCATGAAAATTCTTCACAGCAATGTACTGTGAAAGCAATGCCAGATACCCAAGATCAAAGTATATCTAAATATATTCATTGTGATGAACAAAATAGTTACTAAAGGTTATTTGTGGATACACACAGACAAATGGGGCTAAGTAGAATAGTACAAGAGAAGAACTAAAGGAATTATCTATAACTAGATTTTTAAAAACCTACTATGGAGAAAAAGAACTTCAGGCTCAAAATTATTTTTAACCTTAATTTATACTTCACTGTACATTCTGAGTATGTAAGAAATTATTGAGAGGGATAATCTTCCTTTTGACTTTCCTCACATACAAAAGAAATTGTGTTTAATTCAGAATAACTTTAAAAGTTCGATAACTTTGTTTAACATTGTTTAGGAAAAAATGCTCACCTTTTAAAATCTGAACTGTCCAACTCTATGATTTAATATAAGTAACTACACAGTAGAACGGTATTAGATATTGCAGATACAGACACACAGCCTTTAGCCCTCAGGAAAATGATAGTCTGATGAAGCTAGACTGCCACAAAAAAGAATTTACAAACACTGTGCTAAATGCTATCATAAAAATAAGTACGGGAACCATGGGAGCACCAGAAAACAAACTCAAATTTGGACATTACCTTAACAGTCATTCAAATATGAGTAACACTTGAAACCCTTCTAAACAGTGGTTTTCCAACTTATGTTTCCTACAATGAAACCTTTTCTTAAAGTGAATGTTACATGAACACTCCATACCTAAAACACGTAAAAGAACTGCTTCTGACCAAAGGGGAAATGGAGGAAATAACACCCGAGGACCACTTGTGCTTTTTACCAGCCTTCCCTCGGACCTCAGAAATAACTCTACAGAACCAAGCAACTCTAAGGCACTACTATACATCCTCCTTGCTGAGGTTTTCTTTGGAGTAAGTATAATCTGGAATTAGCTTAGCAATGAAGCAGACTAAACACACCTTCATAATATTTCAGAAAGTGCAATTTTCTGAATGGCTAAAAGTTTTCTTTTTATCCTTATTTTAATTTGTTGAAAATTTTTCTGAACTACGTTGCTAGAACTCATTGTTTGCCTTGGGTAGCAAGGGATAAAGGATCTGACTATTCTCCTACAAATGAAGATCTTACAGTATTTTAGAATAATTACTGAATATCAACTTTATTTTATAGTACTGAAAACAAAAATACCTAAAACATGGGATATGGAGCTAAAAGTGTACATTGGCCCAGATACAACCTAGATGTTCTTAGTTGTGGATTTTTAAAATCCTGGCTAGCTTCTTATTCTCCTGTCATTTGTAATTTCCTGTAAATGAAGAATCCTAACGTAAGGGGAAATTCCACTTTTTGAATGTCTTACTAAAACATTCTACTTAACAGAAATTTTAGTATACGCCATTTGCAAGGAAAATCACTTTTAAAGTAAAATGACCAGTTATTTTCTGAAACTAAATAATGGTGATAATTGTACAACCTTGTAAACATACTAAAAATTGCTAAATTGCACACTTCAAAGAGTAAATTATATCTCAAAATACATAGTTCTGAAAATTTTTAAAAAAGAACTATCATCTAAAACAAATACTGACATATAATCAACTCATATAGGTGGCAGCCAAAGTAGGTTTACAGTTGTTCATATGGAAAATAGTTAAATTATTAATAACAAGAATAAATTGTTTCATGTACTCATAACTATAAACCCATTTTTGCCCCATTCTGTATTTTCATACCTGTACAAAAGTAAACCTCTCTTTTAACTTATAAATTCCAAATTTGTGCCATGCACTGTATCTGTAAGAAATAACTTTAAGAGCCATGGAAGTCTGTGTTAATTTTTATGATGGATTATTACGTTGAGATGCACAGAATTTTGATCTATCAAGCACATGTGTTAGAGTACTACAATGAAAAGAATGATTCATACATAAAGATCAGCTTTAAATCTCAGTGTTTAAAAAAAAAAAAAAGATTTTTCCTTGATAAACCCCAAGGCAGAATTTTTACAGAGCAATGCGATGAGGAACTTACTTTATAACTGTTCCTTTGGTGCCCCCTGCTGTTGTTAGCATGACTCTTGTAGTTAAACTTACACGAAGATCATCTTGATCCAAACCCAGTAATTCAGCACAATATTCCAATGACTGAGTAGATTTATTCTTCAGATTACAACCACCTAATGAAAATATATTTTAATTTGGAATTAACAACCATTACATTAGCCAGATTTTCAAGATTCATTTCTTAGAACTATACCTTACTTACATAAAACTAGAGAAGAGATAAAGCTCATCTATGACTCTGCAAGCAAAAAATACTAACGAAGAATTCTAATCTTTGTTAATATATTAAATCTCAGGAGAAATGTAATGCCTAATCATTAAAATTCATAGAACTCCAGAAAACTTCAAGTTTCTACACACATATGTATTACCTAAAATTATATAACTCTGAAAAAAATGACCACCAATAATTCACTAATTTTACTTAAATACTTCTCTTTTACTATTTTGCCAAGTTTCTAACATACTTTACAGGAATTATGTAAAGTTAACATAAGAAAACAGTTATTTATTTTTAAAGTTTTATAAAGGCAAAATACTATAAAATAAGGTTTTCATGTTACTCCCCCCACTTCCAAAGAAAAACTTGATTATTTAAAATGTTTTGTTATAATAATATATTTTTGTTATGTGAAACTTAAAAAGCATAGCAAGTCCCAACAGGTATTTTTTGCATTTCTGTCATGCAAAATCTTCTCAGTAACAATGTCTTCTAAAAATCTATTAGAGAATAAGTTTTCCAATAAAATAATTACAAAAATATTCAGAGTATTTTCAGATTGTAAGGGAATGTCAAAATTGTTCTCTCTAGTGAGAAAAAAAATCAATTCTAATTACAAAGAAACCATTTGGATCTATAGAAAGGGTCATAAAAGGGTGAAGAATAATATAATAATATCTTAGCTATTAAAATAAAAATAACCTTTTTATTTAATTCTTTTGATTTATTGGCTCATTCTAATCTTCTCTGCTTGCTGCTCATTTTCCCATCAACAGGAAAGAAGAAAAATAAAAGATAATGTAAATAATGTGCTATGTGCCTTTTGACCATTTAAGTGCTTTTCACACCAATTAGATCACGCCACCTTTATGATTCTCTACACACATCTGCATGTTCTACCTGAGAATAATAACGTAAGCTGAAGCACTTCTAGCAACACTTCCAAAGTGTTCATTAAATATTCTAAGCTTTTTTGGTGTTACTTAGAACTCCCACATATTCCCATGGTGTGCCAATGACACAGAGGAAATGAAATGTGTTTTAACATTAATTACATTTTCAAAATAAATTTTTAAATTCCTCAAAAAACTAATAATAATTTAATGCACACAAAGAACATATCTGGTTTTGCTTCTTTTTTCTCATTTTAAACTGGGAGTAATCTGAATTTTTATTTTACTTATTCAATAAAAACTTATAATGCAATTACTACATGCCAGACATAAGTCATTTTACAAATATTACAAATCATTTTACAAATATTTAACTCATTTATTCCTCTTTCTAACATGAGATAGGAACTGCTGTCCCAGCATACAGGTAAGGAAACCAAGACATGGTAAAGTTAAGTTCCTGGCCCAAGGTCCCAAGTACAGTTAATACAGGTAAACAGTCTGATTAAAGAGTATGTGGTATTAAACATTATACTATGTTACACCTGATGTCATTGACTTCACAGAATCACAGGACATTAAATCTAAAAGTCAACAAGACAGCCTATTTAAATCTGCTCATTCACAGATCACAATACTTGGGAAGGTCAGTGACTAGGGGCTTTAAGGGGCAATTACCTGAGTTATTTACACATGGATAGAAACCAACTCTCACATCCACAATTTCATTAATAACCATTTTACTTAACTTATGCACAGGTTGAGTAAAATGGAGATAATATCCCCTACCTCATTATCTTTATAAAGTTTAGATTATAATTATGATGAAATATAGTATAAAAAGGGTCTTGTACATAGCAGACACATTTTTAAGTGTTCTTTTTCGTTACTCTTATACTCCTTCCCTATGTGCATACTATTGATAGGTACTACACTTTAAAAGCACTTTTTATGGATATCTTCATTATTTTATGAAAAACTAAGGCTCAGAGAACTTCTGGGATCTGATGTCAAAGCCCATGTTATTGACTACAATATGAAATGGTGCTTAAAATTTTCTTAACTCAGTGTAAGTTTTTTTAAATTTATTTAACTGATTTCTGAGAGAGAAAGTGTGGGGAGAGAGGGAGAGGGGAGAGAGAGACAGACAGACCTCAACCTGCTGCTCCACCCATTTAGGCATTCATTGGTTAATTCTTGTATGTGCCCAATCAGGGATTGAACCCACAACAACCCTGGTGCATCAGAGCAATGCTAATCAAACCAATTATCCAACCAGGATCAGCATAATATTTTTAAATAATGTATTTATGTAGGAGTAAACATTCTTTTTCTCTAAAGTGTCAGATTTTAGGCTTTGCTGGTCATACAGTCTCTCTGTCCCAACTACTCGACTCTGCCACTGCAGCACAAAAGCTGGAACCAATAAGACTTAAATTGGGTGTGGCTAGGTTCTAACAACACTGTATTTACAGTAATAGGCAGCTGGTCAGATTGA
This sequence comes from Mormoops blainvillei, assembly GCA_004026545.1. Taxonomy (NCBI): domain Eukaryota; kingdom Metazoa; phylum Chordata; class Mammalia; order Chiroptera; family Mormoopidae; genus Mormoops; species Mormoops blainvillei. Next base: position 16,646 of record PVJD01001617.1, read on the forward strand.
GTCATGGGCCATATTTGCCAACCCCTGTGTTCACAAAACAAACTTAAAAGTATATAAAAAGTCTTATTCTTTATGTAGGACTAAACCGCTAGAGTTGAAAAGTTATTATGATAAATGAATTTAAATGCTCTTTTCAATTTGCACAAAGCTCAACCTGTTTTCATTTTCCAGTAATAAAATATATGGGCTGCTTTTATGGATTCAGTTGCCCCAATTAACTGACCCGAGTTTAAATTAATAAACCCGAAAAATGTCAAAATACCTTAACAGATGGTAGAGAATTAATTCTGTTTGCTTATTAGGAAAGGATAATATCAATTGAAAACCTTAACTGAATATAACCCTGCCAGTCAGTTACTTGTCTTTCATAAAATGAGTTTATTCCTCACCAGCATCCCTAATTTCTTCAAACAGAGCTCAAAATGACAAATATGCAGCCTCCATTTGCAAAATTCATCATGTAATAGTATATTCTAGAAATTCCAGGGTATGAACAAACTTGTGCACAGATTCAATTTACCTATAACAAAGAAATGACAGAACTTCTCATTTCACTCCTCCTTAAAACAAAACAAAACAAACAAACAAAAAGTGCAAAAAAACCTGAAGTGCTGCCGGCTTCCTCAAAATCAATATTTCCAAGGTGCAGGACTCCAGCTACTACCCGGAACAGGTCAAGCTTTTCTTCATCATCCAAACCAATCTTTTTCATGGCTGTGCACATTCTAATAAAATCTCCATGGTCATCTAACAGAGGATCTTTCAAGGAACCTGCCTTAAGATACTATAAGAGAAGAAGACATCAATTAAACTGCACTTTACATTATTTAAGTACACTAAAAAAAAAAATAGGAGGGCTACTGATGCACTGTATAACATGCAAAAACAAACTGAGTCAATGGAAAAACTTCAGTATTCTAACAATTCAAAAACTAAATAGGCAAAGTCTACACAGGATCTCTGCATAATTTCTTTCAACTGCATATGAATCTATAATTATTCTCAATAAAAAGTTCTGTCAAAAAATGAAATGTTTTCCAATTAAATTACAATATTAACTCTAAAGCCGTATAATGCTAAAGTATTAGATAAAAATAAAAATTGAGTAAGAAGAATGGAATAACAGTGGTTGAAATGAATTGACAAGACCACAGGTCAAAACAAACTGAGGCAAAAACGTTTTAAAATTTTTTAAATCTGACACTTAGCATTATACCCTTTTAAGTTATTTGTCATCAACTATACTAACATTCAACGCTAGGAAATGGTGAACAGGCTAACAGTTTTCATGGCTTGAGAATTATTTTTTAAACCTTTTTCCATAGGTATATATGAGGTAAAATGTATTAGTAAGCATTACGTTCACTCTAAGAATTTATGCAATGACTGAAAACATTCCAAAAAAAAGAGAGAGAGAATTCGCTTTCTTTCCTAAAAGAGCATGCAGTCTAAGTATTCATTTATTAGAACCTATAACAAACTCAGGAAAGGGAAGAAAAAAGTCAGGCCTGCAAAAACTAAAAGGAGAAAAATAAAAGTTACTGGACACTGAAAGGCTGGACTAGGTATTTTCCAGAACTTGAGAATGAAGAAATAAAAGTAAATGTTAGGCAATACAGCATGAGAAATAGTTGGCCATTAAAGATACCTCTAGGAGATGTTTCTTTTCCTCCCAGCTGAAGTTGTGATTGTCTTTACACAAAATTCTTTAAAATGTTTACTTACATTTGTGAGAAATTTCTGGAAAATATCTAGATAAAGAAATTTAATTTTATCCTTAAAAGAAGCAAAGGACACACTCAGGTGCAGCCAAAGTTCACAGAAAACACACATTATACAGAATTTTTAGTCTTGCAATTGAATGGTTACTTCATTTAAAAACTGTTTCTAATCAAATGTTAACGAATATATTACTCTTATGGAAGACTAAAAATACTGCACTCTCCTAAAAATTACACACAGCTTAAAGACACACAAATGGAACTAGACAAAGGATTCTAATTAGTCAAAATGATCACCTCATCCTCCTGATAAAGAAGACATAAAAAGTAATTTAAACATATTAATCCATTGTTCACTTATATATTTTATATATCAACTCAATTAATATGAGTAAGATTCCTAACAAAGAATGCTGACACTAGGGTCAGAAAGAGTATATCTTCTTCACAAGACAGTACCAAGGGTACATGTTATTCTTTAAAGAGTAAAATCCAGTTTTTCTTTCCTCTTTACTCAAGATTATTCCATGCCAAAGAAAATATCTCCATTATCTTGGTGAAAAGAATACAATTTCTATATTTTGATGATGTCTTGTGAAAACATCGGTTACCATGACAAAGAAAGACATAATAAATATTAATGTTACTTCTTAAAAGTTGCAACCATGGATGTAACAAACTAAAGTTTAAAATTTATAATTCAGACATCTGTGTCTAAAATGATAAAATGTTAACTTAAAATTAATTGCTTAGAATTCAAAATAATGAGAATTTTCATTTGCTTTGTTTTTTTCTATGAATATAATAAAGACATAATTCATCTCACTCATTTTGAAAGGAGTCAAAAGCATCTGACCCGAATGCAGAAGCATTGAAAACTGAATACAATAAAACCTTGTTCAATTAAATACTCAATATCAATCTTTTAATGAAATTAATAAAGACAGTATGACTAGTACCGATAATTAATCCTGACTTGTATTTTATAATTTAAGCTCTTTGAATAGATAAAACACCACTTACTACTTAAACATTACATATTAAATTTATAAAGGCTGTAGATCTTTAGCTTAAGAATTTAATGTTTTTAAAATAATATTTAATAGTATAATTATAAATACTCTTACAAATGTAGTAATTTAGAAGGACCTATATATAAAACTTTTTATAACATATTACAGAAATATGTTTTAAAGAGAAATACAATACATAAGCATTAATTCACAACAACGCTTACTCTACTTAGTGTCTACTACAAAGCTTATTTCTGCCTTGAAGCAGGCAATGATAAAGGACATATTTCATAATTAATCCCAAGTGGGTGTTGGAGAGTACATTTCAAAAGTATTAGCAAACGATAATTCTTAGGCAATTTGCCACCCTCATGCAGGGCAATAAAAGCAAGAGGGGAGCAGTGTACTGAGGCCTAACCAAGAAGAACCGGAACCCACAGCTTCTGCAGATACCAACATAGACATAAAGTGCTACATACATTCGAGGAAGGGCGTGGATGAGTCTTCAGTTGTTAAAAGTACAAGCCTAAAAGTACGAATATTATTTGGGTTCCAAAATAAAAAAATATACCTTTAACCATAATATTTTTGTATTAAAGATTTTAATTTAAAAAATAGTCTACTATACCTCAGCAGTTTTTCGGTTCTGTAAAATTTGTTTGTCGGTTTCTTTGTTAGCAAAGTATCTAGTGCAGCCTCTGTTTAAATACTACGACAAAGAAATACAGAATATAATGAACAAATATCCTCAAGAAAATAATACAGAAGACAACATAACTTATCAAGTAGTGCTAATCATAAAGAATTTCTAGCCCTGGCTGGTGTGGCTCAGTGGATTGAGCACCGGCCTGCGAACCAAAGAGTCGCTGCTTCAATTCCCAGTCAGGGCACACACCTGGGTTGCGGGCCAAGTCCCCAGTGGGGGACACTTGAGAGGAAACAACACATTGATGTTTCTCTCACTCTCTCCCTTCCTTCCCCTCTGTCTAAAAATAAATAAATAAATAAAATCTTAAAAAAAAAAATAATTTCTAAACATAACCTAAGCATCATTTAATCTCTCAATTAAAATCGGCACTTCTATGTAAGCACTTCACTCCTACTAACCAAACCAGGGATTTTAAAAATCCCAATTCCTCAAGGTAGACTAAATTAAATGATTAACATAAAATTCAATACCATAAAGCTTTCCTATCTTCAAAGGACAGTAATTTTAAATATTTCCATTGTCAAATATCTTCATGCAAAGAGCCTCAAATAAGGACCAACACAGTGTGGTTTAATATTTCAAGTAATATTTTAAATTCCAACTAATTAACAAATATTATCCTTGAATTTTTTAATTTTTGACTTTTAGAATCAGTTCTTTAAAATACACCTTCCATATTTGCTGAGTTAACAATGACTATACATAAATTACAATACTTGCTATATGAACCTTCACAGTTATTCAAATAACAATTTCAGCTTTTATCTCAAGGATTTACTTTGTTGCCCAGAAGCCTTTTAAAGGCCACATGCTTTCAAAACACAGAATAAGGGAAGTAGTTGAGAAGAAAATAATACTGTGTTGGTCTCAAAGAGAATCTATTGCCCACCTGTAGGGGAATAAGGGGAGGGGGCAGGAAGGAAGTACACAGGGAACAAGAGGGAAAATTTTAAAAATCATCTCTGCCTCTCTTAAATCAGGTCACCATGTTTCCATGCATCATGGCAAGAACTCCATGATTAAATATACATCATATAAATACCAAGAAAAAAATTATTGTAAATTTTGAATAAGTTTGGAATGAATTAATATTTTAGATGATCAATGCATCTACGTTTCCCCCTTCATTATAATGAAATATTAAAATTGGTTAAAATCAGAAAATAGTATATAATGAGTTTTTTTCCCCTACTCTAGAATATTTGGGAAGGGAGAGGGAATAACATTGGTTAACATTTTCAATCAACTATTTCAAAAAAGATCCCTAGTATTTAGTAATATAATTGTAGCTTAAACACAGAGCCCAAGCATATGTTTTCTTTGCTAGCAAAAGTTTTATCCCTCCACCCCAACTGTTTTATTATTTGGTTTTTGTACAAATGGACTTGATATGAAAACCTAGAAAAAATACTTGTTTCTTCCTACTGTTCTATAAATAGAAAGTTGTAGCAACTCTTGCCATCTATTCTCATTCTATCCAAGCTTTATGTTCAAGGATCTTGGCATGACTATAACAAATGCTTCCATTAAATGTGTGAAAATATTTGAAAATTTTGAATAATCCAAGAATTTCAAACCTTTTATTTTACAAAATACATGTATAGTTAATAGAACTGTTTTCAAACACATGTATCTCTAGAATTCTTTACATACTAATTTGGATAGAGTAGTGACAAAAAAAAAAAAAAAACTTTGAAAGTGTTCACCGTACTATAGGGTTCTCCTTTGTCTTTACAACCTTAACTATAATTTCTGAAAATTACAGAAAAGCATGATGAAATTACCAACTGACTTTCAAATCACTTTAAGGTGTAATCATCTGGGGGGAGGAATGCACAGGTATATGTACACATGCATGAGAGGAATATCCGAGATGGCAGATGTATTTGGGTGAAAAGTAATGCTGTTCCTCTAGCCTCCTCAACACCGAAAGAACTCTCCTCTAAGACGAAATAATGCCTCCCAGTTCACACTACAGAGACAGGAAACTCTGACCGGATAAAGAATGTCAGTAGCTGCAGTCTTAGGATGCCTACCACTGTGCCAGGAAAGGCAGTACATTCTGAGACAAGCAAAAACCATGCTCCTAAACCTCCTGGTCTCATCACTTTATCATTAACTCATTGAGGAAAAAGCCACATCATCATTAATATATTTCATATTATTCACAGTAATTTATGTTCCTTTTCTAAAAATCATTTAGAGACATGTCTCTTCTATTTTCATGAAGATAATGTGGACAACTGCAAATGCCAATTAATTTGATGAGTTCTAGAGAAGGTTGGACATTTTAGAAGCATTTAAGTAGATGCAGTTATAAATCATTTTAAAACAATAAAATTTAAAAATTTCCAAGTACGCATTAAAAGAAACTAATTGAAAAAATAAAGAGAATCTGGGTTGGAAACACAAACATGCACACACAGAACAATAATTACATACACGATGTGTCATGATTCTCACATCGAAGATTCCTGTCCAAAGAGGACTATCAAAATTACCTGGAAAAATTTATACAAACTACATTCCTAACCCCCACCCCATGACTCCCATACATCCCTCACAGGGACACTATTTGCTAGCTGACAATTTGTAAATTATACTAACCACCCCCGGTTACCACTTCTTGAAACTCAACTGGCCTGTGATTACTGGCACTCATGATTTTTCCTGTACTTCCCTTACAACTCCACTTGAGCTATCTTTCTTGGGCAACTCTTTATCTGATCATCCTCTGCTTTTCTACATTATGCAGTCTCTCTGGACATTCTCTTCTATTCATTGTCATAGTTTTAACCACCACCAGGGTACTGGCACCTCCCAAACCTGTAACTGCAGCACAGGCACTGATATTCGGATTATTCAATATATATTAACTGTCTTCTGAACATCTCTGCTCAGATGAGCCAGAGGCTCCAAGACTGAACTCATCCTATACGCTAAATCTTCCACCTGGCCCCACCTGGTATTTACATCTATCCAGTTTCCCTAGTCAAATTTTGAATAATTATTCCAGACTCTCCCTTCTCCCTATCGTAGTCAGTCTCCAAGTCCTATTGATATTATCTCCTAATATTTTGCACATCCCTGCCATCAATAAACCAAATTCAGGCACTATGTAACTGTTACTTAAACATATAGACATAGGTTCCCAATTTACCCATGGTTGCAATTTCAATCTACCCCATCCCGTACCCCTTTAAGCAATCTTCATTTGAAAACCAGAGGTAAGTATAAATCAGATGTCCAATTTTCTCCATAAAGTCCTTCAATAGCTTCTTATTAACTACAGAAGTCCAACCTCTCAAGCCTCACCTCCTACCATTTCCTACCCCACTGCTTCCTGTCTTTCTTTGCTCATCTTTTTGCATCTACCAGGAATACCCTTTGCATCTTTCCTTCTCTAGTTAACACTTGAAAATACTGCAGGATTCTGATCAAGCATCAGTTGTTCCAGTAAGCTTTTCCAAAATCCACAGCATCCTATGCCTACCTCTTTTTATCATTCAACACATCGGTCAGACTCTGTGTATGTGCCCAGATTCTAAGTTGCTCAGAATCAGGAACTGTGTCTTATTTATCTTTTTTTTAATTTATTTTTAGACAGAGAGGAAGGGAGGAGAAAGAGAGGGAGAGGAACATCAATGTGTGGTTGCCTCTTGCATGCTCCCGGTCAGCAACCCAGGCATATGCCTTGACTAGGCATCGAACTGGTAACCCTTTGGTTTGCAGGCCAGAGCTCAATCCACTAAACCATATCAACCTGGGCTTATTTATCTATTTAACCCTGGCACAATATCTGACACTCACTGATAAAGCAAATAAATGCAACAAATAAATATTTGCTGTTGAACTGAATTAAGGAAGATAATCATGGGTCCTTTATTAATATTAATTCAGTGGTCAAACTTTTTATTTTTACAAGAATCAAAGGTAACTTTAAAGTCAGCATTACAGAACTATTATAAATTTCTTATTGAGCGTAAATTGATTATGGGTTTAACACTGACCCTTTTACCTGTCCCATTACATAATTCCCATATAGTGTCATAAAGTCAGCAGTAAATCTCAGATCTACTTAGTGCAGAAGTCATTCTGTCACATTACACTAAGCTTAATGTAAGTTACAATGAACTATCAAAATCCACTAAAATAAGTTTTATAATTGAAGGCAAACCTTATATGAAATTTTTTCATCCAACCTACCCGAAAATTATCTGGGGAGCTCAAATGAAGTTTTTCCCTAATATCCTCAGATGCACCAGCACACAACCTATAAAAGATATGGTAATTCCTTTCTTCTTTGCCTTGAACACAGATCCTAGATTTCTCTAGAAGATAATGTGAAACAAATCCTCCAACAACTGAACTCTAAAAAACAAAACAGATAAAATACATTTTTGCATTTCAGTCAAAGTATAATCTACAAATGTTAAAGTATCTTTTCTAATTAACATTTGTCTATCAAAAAGGTTATAATATATATCAAATAAAGGGGAAAAACAGATAATTAAATCTAAGTTTAAAGTGTTTACAGAGGTCACAGTGAACATATATATTCTGCCAGCTAACTAAAGTAACAGAGAGAAATCTGAAGAAATTTACCATGAGTTGGAGTACGGCACCAATTCTATCAAGACCCTTGTATTTTTCAAAAACATTCCCCAAACATATCATCCCCAAACTCACTCTTACCTTTTCATTGAAATGTATTTCTACAAATTTTCCAAATCGACTGCTGTTATTGTTGCGAACAGTCTTTGCATTTCCAAAGGCTTCTAAGAGTGGATTAGCTATTGAAAAAAGAAATGAAAATATTCCATCAAAAAATTATAATTTTTTACAAAACAATATAGCTTTAAAAAGTTCTTAAAAATATTAACAATAAAAATTCACATGTAATGTCAAATCCCACAAATATTTACTGACTCTCACTATGTTCAAGCCTTATTAATGTGCAAGATGGGAAAATTACTTATATTAAAAACATAAATTTTATTTAAAAGATTAAATTTCAGGTCACTAAGTTACAAAATTTATAATTCAACTTTTAAAATTGCTCCCTAAAAATGTTAAATTTTCACAAGTATATCGGCCCTACCAGAGCAGTAATTATAATACAGAAAACAGCAAACCCCTTATAACAAATTACAAGCAACAAATTATTAGTTGATTTGTCTAAAATATCTTATACATTAATAAAACCTCAAGGTTTAACATTTTTACATGCAATTCAACAAAACTAACAAACCAGTCTATAGAATTACCTCAAAATGTTCTCAGAACAATAGATCTCAAATCCCAATGAACAAATGTAAAATTTAATTGTTTTTATTTTATAATCAGACACATCACATGACTGCAAAAAGATTACAGTGTACTCTTGTACTCACCAGAGTCTCAACTATAAACATAGCAGTGTCAATCTTATTCACATATTCCCCATCACCCTCATAAATTGCTTCACAATGTCTATTGCTAGAATATTTTAATGAAATATTTTAAAATCCATTTCTCTTATTCTACCCACGGTAGAAAACTTACCTAGTCTCTAAACCCTTTTAAAGATCACTCCCCAGTTTTTTCTTATTTTTTTTCAAAGTAAGTAGGAAAGTGTGTAAACCTAAAAGAAATGTTAGTATATATACCTCATCTTTCATATGGGCAAGAACACTGATGCCCAAGAAGGTGAACTCACTATGGAAGGTCACATGACTGGCAACTGTCAAAAAAGGACTTAATTACAGCTCTCCCTGACTCCTTCACTACTCCATTACCAGTTTTCACTGAAAGATTTAATATATCAATAAAGTATCCAAAAATAGGATAAGGGTCTCTCAAGCAAAAAATTATATTAATGCTATTAATGATATACTCACTTCAAACTTCAATTAAGAATGGCATCAAAAGATTTCTATGTCCTGCCAGTCAGTATCTACTATCGTCTAGTAAAGGGCATTAGAAACATTTGGAATAATGCCTTCCAACTTTCTCAACTCCAGAACACTACATGTTGTACAATACATCATGGGAGAAACCAGCCTTATACTCAATTCTCAAGCAAGTTTGCAACTCAAGTACACAAATCAAAATACTAATTAGTATTGTATTGAATTAACCCATAATTTGTTTTTATTTACTTAGTCAAATTTAAAGAGTGATTTCCTCACTAAAGTAGGTACTTTACAATGACTATAGAACTATTTATGAGATCTTCATACCTGGATGTGTCATAACACCACAATGAGAACTGTAAGTAAAACTAAAAAATTATTTGTATCAAGAAATATGAAAAATCTTATTGATGCACACTTTTAAAATATTTATTAGCAAAATGCATGAACACAGAAGGCCCCAAATTCATTTCAGTTCAGCTGAAATTTTTCTTTAAATTGTCAAATGTTAAAATACGCACTTAGGCCCTGACTGGTGTGACTCAGTGGATTGAGTGGCATCCTGCACACCAAAGGGTCACGGGTTCGATTCCCAGTCAGGGCACAGGCCTGGGCTGCGGGTCAGGTCCCCAGTAGGGGACACACGACAAGCAACCATACATTGATGTTTCTCTCCCTCTCTCTCTTTCTTCCCCTCTGTCTTAAAATAAATAAAATCTTTAAAAAAAAATGCATTTCGTATAGCAGATGGTTAAGATGCCTGGGTTTATATCTCAATTGATATGCCAACTGTTTCCACAATTGATATGCCATATGGCTTCAGCAATTTACTTAAATTCTTTTTACGTCAGTTTTCTTATCTGTAAAGTAGGGACAAAGTAGTACCTACCTCATTCTATTAAGATTTAAATTAGATACAGGTTTTAAGCAAACCAGACAATACCCAATACATCCGACATATGTTAATATCATCATCATTATTAAAATACTTACTGAGTGCCTAGTAGGAGACAATGAGGAAAGGGCAAGGAGAAAGAATGTCCAGAAAGGCCTATTGAACTACAAGGAAACCACCATGATATAAGCACAAAAATTCTAAGGAAGTATGACTCAGTTAGACCAGGGGAGGTGATTCCAGACCAGGGGAGGTGATGTTATGGATTTGGGCTTTATCTTGAAAATACTATGAAGCAGTTAATGGGCTTAAAGCAAAGGAGATCATTCCAACTTCCAGACAAAGAACACTTTAAAAGGAAATAATAAGATACCGTATTTGGCCATGTATAACGCGTCCCCACGTTTTAGGCCCAAATTTTCAGGAAAAAAAATCTTTCGTTTTTAATGTTTTAATTCGATTATTTACTTATTTATTTATATTTAGAAACAAAACTGATTATCATTATCCAGGGTATTATTTTGCATATAAGTATTGTTATTGCTTTCTAGAGTTACACTTTTAACATATAAGCATAAATAAAAGAATTAAAAACATTTATATAGATACAGAATTAGTACTACCCATGTATAATGCACATCCTTGTTTTTCCCTCAAAAATCTGGGCAAAACGGTGCGCATTATACACAGCAAAATACAGTTAAGTGGGGAGACCAGAGAGGGATTTATAATGCAGAAGGGTGGTGCAGATTCGAAGTGATGGTAAGTCTACACCAGAAGTCTCCAAACTAGGGTACAAGAAGGCTTCCTAAGGATATTCAAGCATTAGGGCTTCAGGAAATCAATTTACAGATTTCTGCCTTCCGATTACACTCTTCTGTTAAAATGATTTTCCAAGAAAAAAAGTGCCTCAATTCCAAATAACTCTCTTGTTCTTTTTTTTTCTTTTTTTTACAAAAAACAAGGTAAAAGCAGGAGGTCAGAGAGCTTCCTGTATTTCTTTCATTCATCCACAGATATATATGGAGCATATGCTATGTATCAGGCACTATTCCAGAGGTCTGGAATATATAAAAATTCCTGTCCTCTTAGCACTTACATTGGTGGAGGGGAGGGAGTGACAGAAAATATTAAGGAAATGAGAACATGATATCTGAGCAAAGATTTGTAGAAGACAGTCTTTTGGATCTCTGGGAGAATGTTCCAGACCATTTAGAGGATTCTCGTACATACCTAACATAAAGTAAGAATTTTTAAAATTAACAATACCTTCCACAATTCTATCATCAATATCTTGACCTGTTCCATAGGATTCAGTCAGATATCTGTTTAAAATATAGGATATAAAAATTTAGATGATAATAATAATGCACATGTTATAATTTTAATATTGTTTAATACATGTAAAACTTGAACCTGGATCAATGTAGTAACGGGTTATTTAAAAATTACGAATTTATATTTAAATACAACTATTCTGTTATAATTCTTTAAACATTTAAAATTCTATTTGGATTGACTTGAACATCTAAATCAGCACTGGTTTTTTAAAACTGTTTTGGGAAATAGTCTGACTTTAACCAACTATTGATTTTTAAATATGCCACAAATTTCACACAGGAATATCTCATCCATTTCTGCATGAGACTCCAAAGTCTTCTGTAACAGCCTATTAATTCAATCCTTATGGCTAGGTAAAATACAGTAATCTGCCACTGAACAACCAGGAAGTTACCAGTCTTCATGTTGTTACAGTGCAAGATAAAACATGATAGAACTACTACTTGCCTGTCACATTTCTTAACAGAGTAATCTCAGATTTGCAATATAAGTTTACATTATAAATTTACAGTTTCTGAATTACTTGTTCGTTTTCAAAGGTGTATATTAACCATAGACTCACTAATGACTATTACATACAAGAGAGAAAGAAACTGAACCACTTAGAATTCCAAGAGTATTAGGAAGCATTCATTTAACCATTGCATATGCATAACAGGCAATAACAAACTCAAACTGGTATCATATAGATAACTCTAAATAGTAAATATATTTGCATAAAAATAACAAAATTGGAAAAAGAAACTGACCATGCAGCAATCAACTAAGAAGTGTGACACAGTGAGAACAACACTGGTGAGAATTAGAATGCACTCCCTGGTCCTAGCAGTGGCTTCAACACTACGCCTAACATCCCCGAGTACGTAAACTGAAAGTTTTAAGCTATAATAAGCACTATTGTTCCTTTTGTATTTAAAATGCTATGATTTTAAACAAAGTGCAGACTTTAATTTGATAGTTACTGAAAGGATACCCTGGGAGGAGGGTTGTCGGGTGGTAGAAATAAGGCCGATCACCATAAGCTTAAAGTAGAAAAGAGTTTCAACCATACTAATAAAAGGGAAAATCAAGAACAAAATGTAAAGGTTGGATTTTGAAGGAATAACCAGCACTGATCTCTCCTCCAGTGTCCTCAGGAGAATAACATCAGAAACTGTTTTTCATCTACAGCTTAGTTTCCACATAAGATGTCTGTTTTTTTTAAAGGGATAGAGCCAACTATTTTAAACTATGTCATAAAATATACAAAAGAATTCAAAGTCAACCTGTTCAAATCAATCTCAAAGACATTACTTGTATCTCTTCGTTCATAACATATTCACAGCAGCACTAGTCACCAGAGCCAAGAGGGGGAAACAATCCAAGTGCCCACTGACAAAATGTGATAAATACATACAGTGGAATATTATTCAGCCCTACTAAGGAAGGGAATTCTGATACATGCAACAACATAAAAGAACCTTGAAGACATTACACTAAGTGGAATAAGCCAGTCACAGAGAGATAAACACTGTACGATTCACTTATATGAGAGGGTCGAGAGTAGTCAAAATCATAGAAGCAGAAAATAGAACGGTGATTGCCAAGGGCTGAGGCAGAGGAAAATGGGGAACTGTTTAATGGGTATGGAGTTTCAGTGTTACAAAATGAAAAGTTCTGGAGACTGGCTGAAAAACAATATGAATAAATTGAACACTACTGAACTGTAGTGTTCAGAAATGGTTAATATGATAAATTTTGTTACATATTTTTACCACAATAAAAATAAGTCAACCTGTTCAAATTATTCTGGGTGAGCTAAATATTCCTCACCTTAGAACAAATTTCGTATTTTCTGTTTTGCCAGCTCCTGATTCTCCAGATACGATGATAGACTGACTCATCTTGAGCACCTTCATGTCTCGAAAAGCTTTATCAGCTAGGGTCAAAATCACACATTAATCATGAAGAATGTATTAAATACAAATTTAGTAAATAACAGAAAATGTATTTACTATCAAAGAGAACTTGGTCCTAAATAAGTTATAAATGTATGTTTACAGTTAGTAAAATTTTTAAATAAAATCATTCAGAAGTATTCAAAACATGTCTAAAGTATTTACTTTAAATGGCTGGCTTATTATCCTGACAGCTAAGTAATATGAAAGCCAAATAAATAACTCTTATATTTGTATTAAAATGTCTCCATATTATGAGTTGTGGCTCAGTTCTTCCCAGTACCAGAGAATATCTGCAGAGATAAAAAATGCTCACTATGAAAAACTAATGAAGTCCTCAGAGAAAAGCAGGAAGTAACACAGTATCAATTAAGAACTCAAAAACAAAAACAAAAACCTGGCAACCAAAAATTCTCCTGGAGAAAAAAAATACATAATTGCAAAATAACTGCAAAATAGAACTGTTTTTTTCTTTTTTGTAATACTACTGTTAAATTTAAGTAGCTTGTAGAATTTATCAGCATTTCAAGAATAGGCAAAATTAACTGCTTTAATCTGTTCAGATTTAGAATTATTTATATGTACAATTTTTAATTACCTTCATTATACTCCAATGAGTTATGCAACAAAATGTTGTAAATTTTGAGGCCACACTGATAAACTGAGCATGACTTAATTCTGTTAGGCTGGTCTCAAAAAACAATTTTAATTAAAAATTAGACTCTAGCTGAATTTAGTCCTCCTAAAAGACAACTATTTCTCTCCTCAGACAGATGTCATCCTTACCAATGAAGAAGGCTTTACAAGCAGCTTTTATCTAAGGACCAAATGCAAACTACATGCAAGAGTATACCCATCCTTGTGATCAATTTTTCAGCAATCTTTCCACCCACTTTTGTGGAATCACTGTAAATACTTTAAGCAACAAACAACTAAAAATAAAATCCAGTTTATGTACTTCAGACATGTAACTGCTCCCCAGTGAGATGCTTGCTCACTTTCAGGTTCTAAGGATTTTGCAGCATTTTGGTAGCTGATAGAAAACATACCAATGCCCATTAGAGCATCTTAGAATCAAAGGTCAATCTGCCATTGCACTGGACTTGGCTGACATACTCAGTCTGCATAATAGTACACAGGACACAAGTCAGCCAAATCTGGGAATTCATGAAGCCTTTTTAGGCCAAAACACAGGCATGAAGTGAAAGCCCAAAGAGAAACAGCTGCACTAGGAATCAGGACCAAAACATGTTATCATTTAACTGCTGATTATGTCTGGATCCAAAGAGTTGGCTAACATCTCTGTACTTGCAGTTACTAGCTTGGGTCGGGGCGGAGAGGGGGGCAGTACAAAAACTCCATCTCTCTGTTCCTCAGAGCTACAAGTTCTTACTTAAAGATGAGATGGAGACCAAGAAACGCAAAGACATACTGCTGTCTTCACACAGATTCCCGAGAGATATGAAGCACGTACAATTTTCAGTCCTTTAAATTTTATAAAGTCCTGATGCAAAATAAGGTCTGGAAGAGATCTGCTCTTATAGCTCATGTCTGGTCCTAGGAACATGCTCACAAGTGATGACCTAGGGGACAGAGGCTGGGCCTCAAATCTATAAAGGAAGACACCTTTAGGCTGGAGCTGACTGAGTTGAGTCAAAAAAAACCAGGAGGTCAGCTTTTATTATGTCCTACTTTCAACTGGGTGGACAGAGGAGGACACAGGCATTTAACAAAGATAATGATATACAACTGCCCCATGATTTGGCTATAAAAGTATTCTTCCCCACCCTGTGTAAAATACAGGCTCCTAACAATGGCGGTAACTTCAAAATGCATACAGGCTCTCCAAAGTACATATTCACTTCATGGTATCTTCTATTAATCCATAAAAAATTGAGATTTGTACAATGTAAGAAAAAATAAAAATTATGATGCAATGAAATCACTCACCAATTGCAAACACATGAGGTGGCATTGTCCCAAGGGATTTTCCTTGGTATGACTTGATTGTTTCTGAGGAGTATATTTTAGGAATGTCAAAGTATGGATTCACCGCAATCAGAATGTTGGCGACATATGTCTGAACAGGACAAGCATAAAAATTTCTAATTATACTATCATTTAAAACTAAGAAATATTCACAAGAGAAAGAAAATACAGCAATAAATACTTTCCATTCTCTCTATTACCAGGACTCTCAAATCTGCATTTCTATGCTGAAACACTCCCTGATCTCTGCAGGACCCATATTTCTCTAACACTCAATAAATACATCTTCTCATCCCATAGTCATCTCAAACTCTGAACATCCAAAATCAGGACTATTTCTCTCGACTTCCCTTTGCCTCAAAGAAAACTTTGCCTCCCACGTGCTCTCCAGGTTCATGACATCACCACTAAGTCATCACAGACAGAGAACTGAGTCCCGAAGCCTCCAGCTCAATCTGCCTTCTTCTGTTGATGTTAATTATGAAATCTACTCTCCTAGTTCTTTTCCTACAGCCCAAGTTTTGGTCATTTATATTCCTTACCTAGACTATTCACCCCATTACTAAAGAGTTTGATATAGTTCACAGGATCCTCTAGGCCTATTCCCATCACTGAATGACAAGAACTGATTTCATTCTGTGGTGACCACCTGGTCCCAGATTTTGCAAAAAAATATGCTAACTATTATCTAGAATACTGACAGGCTAAATGTTTAATGAACAACTTAAGTTTGCTTTTAAATTTGGAATTTAACTGTAGCTTTAAAAGAATTTTTTTAAATGCACCAATAGGATTTATAAGATTTCTTGTGGGTAGAAAGAGAGTTAGCAATTAGTTGTGGTTTCCTGGTCAAACTAGGACACACAGGACCATATTTTTCTCTTTTCTACATCTGGTTGTGGAAGGAAAATGATGGGGAAACCCTAAACTCACAGACTACTAATCTAAAATTCAGTGAATGCTCCCAAAGATGTTTCCAGGAGTGGGGTAAAAAGAAAGAAATTCCAGATAATAATCCTTTTATGGGAGACAAAAGGAAATTAATAGTAACCAATGAAAACATTAAAGTGAATTACTATTGTTATACTCAAGTCAAAGGGAGAATAGTGGTAATTCTAGCTGAGGAGAAATATGAAAATATCAAATTTAAATTCTTATTCCAAATTGTTTCCTTCTTTCACATATATTATAGTAATAATAACTATATTTATATAGTTAATTTTAATGGCTTTATAACTAAAAGGCATAATTGGTTAGGAAAAAACATGCCAATCTTGGCTTCGGTTAACTTTGAAAATACAGGTTCTCCAAACAGACGCTAAGAGAGGTCATTTGCCAACTGCATATGTGTCTTAGGAACAGAGGGTCGAAAAAGCTGGGAATAACCCTATAAATCCTCAGAGTGATATAGACATTATAAATGAGAAATAAAAACTTAAGTTTCACAAACGTAATTTTTTTATCAATGGTTTTTTTATCAACGATGCCAATTCAGTCAACTAGTCTCAATGTGAAAAAAAGATAAGTGCTCCAGCTGGTATGGCTCAGTGGGTTGGGTGTCATCCTGCAAACTAAAAGGTCACCGGTTTGATTCCCAGTCAGGGCACAGGCCTGGCTTGCAGGTTTGGTCCCCAGTCAGGGTGCATACAGAAAGTAGCCAGCCAATCGATGTTTCTCTCCTTCTCTTCCCCTCTCTAAAATAGAATTTATTTTTTAAAAAAGACAACTAATTTTTAAGATACAATTAATACTACATGTAAACCTTTAGTTAGTCATGGTCATAGTCAGCACGTGTAGTACCACTGCAATACAGGAAGTATTAAAAGACCAGTTAGAATCCTATGAGTATTAAGTTTTGTAGAAACATCCCAAATAAAAACAAAGTGTCTCGATTTTTTAACAGTATGATTCTGTAAAATTAATAAGAAATAACCTAACTTCAAAAAGATTTCAATAAAAATTTGCTGAAATAAGATTGCTCCACCACCGCCAAGTAATGTAAGACAAGTAAAAAAAAATAGTGACCAGTTCTACTTGATAGGTGACATTTTCTGGTTATATCCAGTCAACTTCATTGACTTATTACAAGTTAAACTACTTTAACAAACAAATTTTAAAAGCTTGTACTATGTTGGTACCTAAAACAGCAGTTAGCACACATCAGATGCTCCAACAGTAGTCTGCTGACTGAGTGAATGTGCTTCTAAATATATTTCTAATCAAGAATAGCCATGTATCAACCTACGTATACTCTTTATTTAGCTGATTTTGAAAAAAATAAAGAAGGAAAATAAAGACTTAAAACTGTGCTATGTATAACCAAAAGATAGCAAGTAAGCTCTTTTGGAAAAGACTAGATTATTCCTATTTCCCAGCTGTCACTACTTGGACAGATGGCAAAGACTAAAGGTAATTCAGTCAGAATTAAGTAAGTACAATTAGGCAAATTGATAGTGTTATAAAATATTAAGACTGTCATTTGATCCAGGTGGTGTCAAAGAAGCCATGTGTTTTCTTCGTTCAAAAATAATGAAGAGTCCCATCCTTATAACAGGAGAACTACAGTGGGTAATTTACCTCAGCCAATAAAGGAATCTACAACTAGGTCATATTAGAATGAAATCTCTAATGTGCTCAATGAATAATTATAAGTAAAACAAACTAGTTGATTATCCATCTGAATGATCTGGTGCAAATCTATTTACATTAAAAGCATTCTCTTATGTTTTAATATTCTGGATTTTAAGGTACGGTATATATTTAGGATTTAATGAAATACTGCAACTATTTAGACTGTCTAGTCAGTATTTCAGTGTTCTTGATTATTTCCTCAAGTACTGCTTTACTTGTAATTCATATTTTTTTGTCATCCAAGTTTTTAGTTTTAATATGTATTCCTTATTGGATGCCTTAAATTCTTTGCAGAACAATGTGAAAAGTGAATTAATTAAACAGATCTGCAGACATATATCAAAAATTAAAAATAAAAATTAAAAATGCTTTTTAAAATAAAAAACTGAACATTTTTAAGTCTGAAAGATACCAGATGATGTTCTGAACTCACTATTTTATTCCACAAGTATCTTCCAAGTGCCTAATATGTACCATGCATGTTCTAAGGCCTGGAGTTACAGCAGTAAATCAGGAAAAAAATCCTTATCCTCATGGAGTTCACACTCAGACCAAATATCGTTTCATGTTAGACAATGGCAAGCTTGACAAAATCACACAGTAGGATGTAAAATAATTATCCCAACAAAAGTTTAAATAATAGGTAAAATACTTACATAAATTCTGTCTTTACTGTATCGAACTTTGATATTATGGAGAAGTGTGGCTTCATTTAAATACATTAGTGAACCTAAGACAGAAAATGTGTAAATCATTAGATATCTGAAGGAAGAAAAAAGTAAAGCAATACAATCTTAATCTGAATCACTCTGATCCAAACTAAAATTCACCTGTTAGACTCAATTCCATCTTTTTCAAACCTCAGTACATGTAAACTCAAGAGGCCAATTTAAAATATATCAAGTTTACGTATATGTTAGTGATATTTATTAACAATGAATTTCCCACCAGGTGAGTATATCTAGTGAGTACCAGGTAAGTACACATTAATGAGGGCTGATTAAAAAGTTGAGTACAATTCAAGTGGAAAGAAGGTATGACTTTAGGTAGCACTGATTTTAATATACTTTTGACACAGTGATGACTAATTTAATCTGACACTTAGAATTTTATAGAAACAACACAAAAGATAAAATTTTAGAAGGGAAAAGGTCCCATTAGAAGATCATTCAGCCAGTGCCTCTGATATAATGAAGAGTCCTGGAAAAATTATACACCTGACCCTTGAACAATTTAGGGTTAGCGCTGCTGACCACTCTTGCAATTGAAAATCCAAATATAACTTATGTCAGCCCTCTGCCTACTTGAATTCCCAACCAGAGATCAAGAATATGTATATGACTTAACCCAGGATCTGCAGCCAGTATCAGAGTAGAAATCTTGTTTCTTCTGATGTCTGTTCTACTAATATGTCAGAATATACACACATATGTGATTTCTCTCTCTCCTTCTCCCTGACATATTCTACTCTCCCAGCCCTCTGAGCTCCATTTCTACATTTCCACCACATGCTAGAAGAAACCACTCTTCTTCTCAACCACTTTGTTTCTATGATTAGCACCCCCAGACTACAAATCTTAGTCAATACTTAGGATCATATTTTCTCTCCTGCCTTGATCTAAACCAGTTTCTGACTCTCTATACCATATAATAAAGTGTGTAGGCAGCACAGTTACTGACTCATGGTAAGAACTCAAAATTAGCATAAACTCTGAAACATCTTCCCTTTCTTTCCACTTCCACAAAACCAACTCCAGTTTAGGTCACATTACCTCTTTTGTAATCACAGTACCCTCTTAATTGCCTACTGACTCAGTCTCTCTGCTCCCTAATCTAGACTGTTCAGCATATTAATCTAACTAAACTAGAGCCCTAATTAAATCTTTCTCCTCAAAAAATATCAGTGGGTCTCCATCAGCTCTCAAAGTCCATATTCAAGGCCCATATTAAACCTGCATTCAGCTGACCTATTCATATAATTTTCCACTTGCTTTAATATGGTTTAACTTATAGACGGGATAAACTATTAAATCCAATTATCATTCATGCATTGGTCTTCACCTCTATGTCTCCAGTTGTCAAAAATCTACTTTTCCTTCAAGGTCAGTTGAAAGATTATCTCACAAACAGTACTTCCCTATTCTCACTACTACCACCACCACTAGAATTACTTTTTTCTTTGTACTTTTTATATGGTGTTTACCACAGACTGACAGTATTGCTATTATAATTTTGTATACCTGGTTTTGGCTATTAAATCAGGCTTTCTGAGAGCAAGATGCTACCTGATTCATTTGCTTGTCTGCTTGATTTCTCACTGAAGTTGTATATGAGGGGGTACCCAAAAAACCCCAGAATTTATTTATCTAAAAAAATCGTGTATTTATTTTACATGTTTAAGCTTCAGTCACCTTCAAAATACTCCCCATTTGAGGCAATACAACTATCAAGATGTTTTTTTTCCACTGCTCAGAACAGTTTTTGAACTCATTGATCGTGATGCCTGTTAGTGCTTCTGCCATTTTTTTTTGTTTCACCTCTTCCACATCAGCGAAACGTTTACCTTTGAGGATTTTTTTCATCCAGGGAAACAAAAAAGAAGTCACTCAGGGCAAGATCAGGTGAACAGGGAGGGTGGGTCACAGGAGTCATGCTGTTTTTGGTCAAAAACTGCTAAACACTCAGCGCCAGGTGTGCACATAAATCACCAACGATGAAATGGGCAAACGTGTTGAAAGGATCTTCAAAAAGATTTCACTGAAGCCAAATGTAGCCTCTCACACCACCAGCAGCTGGTATACTGATACAGATGGGTTCCCAGAACACTCATCTAGAGGGGAAAGCCTATACTACAAGGAGCCCGCCACCCAGAAGACAGTTCTAGTTTTTTGGCGGGGTCCCACCTCATATATGCCTACACTATATTATGCCTAACATACAATTTAACACCTAACCAATTCTGTCAAGAACCTCTTGTTATACCTATCTCAAAGCTGTCCAATTCATTACAGTCTATTCGCTTGCCAAAGACACATGACTCACTGTTTTCTAATGCCACTTAGGGCAGAATAAAACAGAGTAAGAAGTGGGTGGAGCTCCCTAACAGCTTTAAAGGTAGCTTTCCTTTGAATTGAGAAAAGATTTGGAGAAGAGAGGCAGCAGAAGTGTTATGCAGTTTGAATTTTTTGTCACCTACCTTTCTATGTCCCTGGCTTTTTTTCCACCCTTGTCCCCCAGAAGCCTGGTCTACATATTGCCTTTTCTTCTTCAAAGCACAATACTAAATCACTCCCAGACCTCTCATCTTCTTCTTAACTACCTGGTTGTATGACACGCTCTTTTTCCTTTAAGAATTCCTAATCTCACAATACAGCTCTCCTGGAAAAGCTAATCATATGGCCCATACTGACATGTGACTGCTCGCACTCATTTCTCTATCCCCTTCCACACTCACCACCAACCTTCTCAGGTAATTTGTTAATTAAATAAATCTCTAACTGATGAAATATATGCCAGTGATAATAAGAATATGGACAGGAAGGTATTCCTCTCAAATCATGCTACTCAGTCTATTCCATTTTCATGAAAACAAGGAAAGGAAAAGACAGGGAGGAACATACTTATGACCTTCCTTTTCCCAGAATGGGGAGCAGTAAGTCCCAATTGCCTATGCATCCCTAAAAGTATGACCTAGGGATGTTCACAATGGTCTCATAAATAACTTCCTGCTTCACCTAATTCCCTCCTACTTTTCTCTGTTAGTAGCCGGCCTTAGGGCTACTTGCTTTGGCTACTTACATGCAATCTTTATTGCATATAATCTGTTTGACTTTTATGCCTGCTTTTTCAGTTTTAACTATTCTCAAGAGCAAAAGTTTAAAACCAGGACATATAATAAAAGAAAAAGCACATTTTTTCTTTATAAACCCCCTAAGAAGGATTTTAGAATAATAAATATGTATCAAGCATACCAAAAGTTTCTAATGAAGAGTGGGTATGACTTAATTATTACATTCAGGAATCTGACAAGGGAATTATCTGACCATTTAAGACCCTGCTTACTCATCACAGTTTTTTCACTGACAGAAAAAGAAAAAGAACCCACAAACAACTTCAACACAGTAGAAGTCAATCAATTCTACAGTTATATTGTTGTAAAAGTTATTCCATTAATGAAAAAGGCATCTCTTGGGGTTCTTCCCAGTGTTATAGTTTATACTTTATTATTCTCAAATTCTAATGGTACTAATTCATGAAGAATATTATATGCCATGTAAGCAAAAGTAAGTTAAATATCAGCAAGAAAAAGTGCTATTAATTACTGACTTCACACCCCTACATTATTTTCCTATTTTATCAATACCTAACAGTCAAGTAAAAAGGCAAAATTAGCCCTGGCTGGTGTGGCTCAGTGGACTGAGCTCTGGCCTGAAAAAAAAAAGGGCTGCTGGTTTGATTCCCAGCCAGTGCACATGCCTGGGTTGTGGGTAAGGTCCGCGGTGTGGGGCACGAGAAGCAACCACACATTGATGTTTCTCTCCCTTTCTCCCTCATTTCCCCTCTCTCTAAAAGTAAATAAATACAACCTTGGGGGGGGGGGAAAGGAATTTTAAACATATCTCCAGTCTTACCTTTAGGTTACAGAGGAAGAGCTGAAACAGGAGAGGGAAATTGCGCACAGGCGTAGAGCTTCCTACTCACACAGCCAGAACCTGAATTCAGGCTCTCCCTGAGTCCACCCGCACCTCCCCCACCACTTGGTTCCATACTGCCCAGTCACACATGGGGGTCTCACAGGCTCACTCAAATGTCAACTCCAAAGAAAATCAACACGGACAAAATATAGTCCTTTCTCTAACCTTTATTTTTTAAATAAAGAGTTTTTAATGTCGGATACATTTAATGAAATCTAAAACAACTGAACATGATTCTTAAATACTGCCAAATACTGCTTTATCTTGAAAATGCAAGAATTAACATGGCTTGTTCACTGAATTAAGTTTTCCTGCCAAACATGCTAAGATAGTTATAAATCAAAATAATGCTTCATTTTAATATCATATTCTGGAATCAATTTTTCAACTAGTATTTATTACACAGTATTTTTTTTCAATGTTTGCTTCCTTCAAACAATGACATTAAATGGGCCCTCTCTGACTCAATCTCCAAATTATCGAACCACATGTACTACTATAAATATCATCTGATTCTAGATGGGGTTCAAAATAACTTTCAAAACTGTTAACAAGAAATCTTTAATTCAGGCTTCAGAGTAAATTACTACCATTCCCTATATTTGCACAACTCAGATAACACTAGCAAGACATTCAAGAGACTTTCACCAAAGTGCAAATGTGAGACAGTAATGAAATTAGGGCTTTTGAGCTCCTCCATTGACATGAATCTTCCTGTCAAAAGGGAACACTTCTTCTGAACAGTACCTTTCTTCTGAACCAGTACGTGTACCTGGGTAATATAACCACAAATTTATTTTTCTGGAGCAGCAATTTCCTTTTCTGTGCTGAGAACTATCTTTAACTTGATACTTACAGTTATCTTCTACATCTTTTTTACTGTCCTCTTCTGCAGGAAACACTTGGTTTATTAGAGCCAAAAATGTCTGACAAACAAAACAAGAGTTCATTGAACTAGAGGTTTATAAATAGTAGGAAAAATAAAGAAGCTTAATTGGTTACATACATTGTATTAATGGTAACAATATGCTCTTCATTAAAATATAATACAAGATCCTACCATTTAACAAGTCGCTAACCGAAAAACAGGATAATAACTTAACTCAGAAGTCTCATCTACTATTACCACAACCATGAAATTAATAGTGGAAATCAATTTAAAAATCTTGTGCTCTAATATCTAGAGTAGAACAAAACATGATGTCCATTAATATTAAATATATATGAGTATGCTATTAACAACTTCAAAAAAATAAAAATTTGTATATATAGCAATTTTGTTTTTAAAATGAAAAAAGTAACATACAATCAGATAGAACAGACTATTATTTAATTAATACTGCTGTTTGAGTAAAACATATAAGACACAAATTCCTGTATAGATAGGTGCTACAAATATAAACAGTATCCAGAACTATTTGGTCCATAAAATTATAGGTATGCATGAATAGTTTGTATTTGTTATATCACTTAAATGTATGGTAGAAATTCTAGAATTAAGATAGTATCTTGTGACCTAGCTAGTGTGGCTCAGTGGATTGAGTGCTGGCTTGGGATCCAAAGGGTCTTTGGATCAATTCCCAGTCAGGGCACATGCCTGGGCTGCGGGCCAGGTCCCCAGGAGGGGGCACTCGAGAGGTAGCCAACCAATGTTTCTCTTCCTTTCTTTCTC
Source organism: Mormoops blainvillei (assembly GCA_004026545.1). NCBI lineage: Eukaryota > Metazoa > Chordata > Mammalia > Chiroptera > Mormoopidae > Mormoops > Mormoops blainvillei. The sequence continues at coordinate 41,142 of PVJD01001617.1, forward strand.
CCTCTTTCCCTCTCTCTAAAATACCAATAAAATCTTAAAAAACAAAAAACAAAAAGAAAACCCCAGTATCTTGTAAGAGGAATGATCTCAAGTTACAGCTAAAGAAAATTACATTTTCTCCATGCCATTCTAGCAGTAATCTATAAATTTATACTTCTCAAGCAATTACAATTACTCCTCTGGTTGAAGTTTCCATCAATATCAAATAAAACTCTAAGGAAAAAAACTGCTCAATTATTTTAAAATAGTAGGTATATATACACACATATATGTGTACACACATAAGTATAAGAAAAGCTACTTCTATGGTTTATGCAGTAAATGCAGGTTGCTGGTACTAACTCAACTCAGTCATCTGAGTCATACCCAAATCAGAAAACAGTTATGCTCTAAATAGTCTGGAAGTTAATAATTTGGAATCAGTATACATGTTCTTAATGTATTAATGTGGAAGGGTTTAAAGAACAGATTATAACACTGAAACTAATCCATAACATACATTAAGTATATTAACGGTAATATTAAAAAAACCCATAAATTATCACGATTCTACAGGAAAACGCATTCTGAAATAAACTGCTAACGTCACAGTCCCATGCGCCCACCTTCACAGCTGTGGCAGTGGGAGTGGGGCCTCCCCAGACTGCACGCGCTGGTTCTGTCCTGTGAGGGGCTGTGTGAAATGAAAGAAACTCCAGTAGGCCAGAAAATGAGGGAGAGGTGGAGGATAAAGAGTTCCCAGAAAGGGAAGGTTAAGAGAAGGGCTGACAGGCCAATAATAAATCCTAAAACATAGTTTCTCCATCTCCTTCTTCATCCTCCAAATTATCAACAGCCCCCATTGTCTTCTCCCCTTTACCATCTACTCAAAGAGAAAGAGAAATTTTGCATAAGGCAATTGTTTTCTCTTAAAGGAAGGAGGCTTCTTCTCCTATCAAGAGAAGATCATGTAACAAGCACACAATAATCACCAGCAATAAACATCTACCACACATCAAGCTCCAATGACAAAACGAACAAATAAAATAGTCCCTGCACTTGAGAAGATTACAGTCTAGCAGGGAGGGAGACAGAAATGTAAACAAATAGCTCCAATAAAGTGTTACAGAAGGCTAAGAAGTTATACCACTCCTCCAAGGAGGGAGTAATCAATAGTAAATTCTACTGCATAGAGAAGAAGAAGGGAGGGATTTGGTATCTGTGGAAAACTTTCATAAAGGAAGTGACCTCAGAGTCTTGAGAACTTTTGCTAAGCAAAGGGCTATAAAGAGTAGCATTCCAGAAAACAAGAACACTGTGAACCACAAAAAGCACCCAATGTCACCTGGTTCATGGTGGGGGCTTGACAAACTCTGGAGGGGAGGGATGAAAGAGAATGAGAAAATACACAAGAATAAGTATATGGTAAGAGTATGAAGGGAACACTGATGGCTGGTAAAAGATAAGACTAGCAAAGTAGACAGAGAAAAGAAAATATCAAACCTTAAATGCCATACATTTAGGGCTTTAGCATGAAGGTCAGTCTGCTGCAAATACGGAACGAATACAAAGTCAACTTCGAGGTTCAAGACAGCATTTTTTACAGAATAAAAGACATCAGGAAATATCACAATGCATCACATGGAGTACGAATGTTTCATTTGACTGTTTCATTTATGAACACACATGGATGCACACAAAACACGTACTTATTGACATGTAAAATCTATTTCTTATAAAGACACACATTACACATATCTAATCCAATGTAAAATGCATTTCTTACTATGGGTCACAATCGAAAACCTTTAAATTCAAGCCATTGCTATTATCAAAGACATGTTCCCCAGAGTTAAATCATTCCTTATTCTATGCTTGTATTGTATCAGCAAACAGATCTACTTAATTTGTCCATCACTTTATGCACTTAATTCCTTAATATTTAAAAGCTGATGATCTCCAGACCATGAATTATCTAGACAAAAGACTGCTTCTCTTGTTGATCTTTTTAACCATATGGTTATAATTATACTTTACACAATTTATTAACACCTCAATCAGAAAGTAGGAGAGAAAATTAAGATTAAAAGGGATTACTGAGAACGTTAACCCTCAAAAAATGCTTGTGAAAAGAAGCTTCAACTTTAGTTTAAAAATTATCAACAAATCCACAGTTTTCATGGCTTCACAATTTACATTTTAAATGTTTTTATTGGTTCTATGTGTGTACCTGATTAATACTCATAAGGCACAGTTGCAAGCACATAAAATATTTAAAATGTGAAAAAGCACATACCCATAAATCAAATTTCTTCTAGGCTTGAACTGAACTATTGTCACCTATGGATATAACAGAATATACCTAGCATGTAATACTCTTCATTTCATTTTGGCTTTTGATTTACTGTCCTTATAAAATATGTTAAAGAAAAATGAAAAAAAATAAAACACTTTGAAGGATAATGAAAAGCTTCCTAAATTTCTGTCACCCCAAAATATGCTACTTTGGCATATTGAGAAATAGGTGGTGTATAAGGGCACTCTGACCCTCCTTTTTATTCCTGAAAGCAGGACATAAAAGCTCCCATGTGAAAGGTGTCCTCCTCACACCAGAAGGAAGGCAGAAGTTCTTATCACCAGAGAAGGGGGATTAAGGTTAAGAGGGAAATCTGAACAAACCAACCTTTCCATACTAACCCCTACCTTCCTAAGTGCTTCTCTGTAATTTACTGTCCCTAGCCTGAACCCCTTTGTCTTATCAATTCTTTACAAATTCTTTCTTTGCCTAAAAGGTTTAAAAGCTTTCTGCTCTGCATACCTCCTTTAGTTCTTCATCTCTTGAGAAGGTTCCCATATGCATGTGAAAATTTAATAAAAATTCTATGTATTCTAGTGTAAATCTGTCATGTCAATTTAACTCTTAGTCCCAGTTAGAGCCCCAAATTAATAGAGGAAAATGTTTCCTCCCCTGTAAGTTCAAGTAAACTAAAATAAATGACCTTATTTCTTTAACTCTTTAGTTTTTTAAAAAAATATTACTGCATTGTAAGTACAAATAAGCACTTGTTAATAGGAGGGGAAAAACACTTAGAAACACTTTGTCTTTTCTTTCCTGAGGGTATTTTTAACTGGACTCCTCTAACATGTCACATTATATATTATGCATTTAGGTTCCTGGGTTGTTTACAGTAACAGAATAGTGTTGTCTGTGAAAAGACTCAAGAGAGATTCACCTTGTTTTTCTAAGGTTCCCAGAAGGATGGCAGTCATATGGAATTAGTTAACCATGTATCAGCAGAATATAAATTACTCATGAACATTCACAAAGTGCAAAGTAAACAGAAATGACATCAACAAATTTAATTTAGTCAGAAAACCTATATAACAGGAATATTAATTAAACTGAAAACTGTGAAGATCTCCCACAAAAAGAGACCCTACAGTTCCCCAAAAGACTGAAAGAGATCCCAGGTCACTTTTCCCCCAAACTCCATTTTGTAATACAAGCATGAAAGGAAACAGATACCATGTGTACAAAATTAAAGTATGCTTTCATGTTTTAAAAATTATCATTATAGTAAAAATAGCAATAGGCTGGTATGTTTAAGACTTAAATATCTTTACTTATTAGAAATAAATTTACTCCAATCTCACGTTAATAAATTTAATAAAAAGTTTAAAAGAATTGTCTAGGAGCTAAAGCAAAAAGCAAAATTTGATAACATAATCCCATCACTTTTCATATTTTTGCTTTGTAACATGTTGCATACATCATATATGTATTAATAACTTTAGTACTATGTATAAACAATGATGTTATATTTCATCACGTTATTTGTTTTCTTTAAATTGTGATAATGAAAGACTCAATCTCTGGTTTTATCATAGGGCACCATTTTTTCCTAGGGTATGTACTTCTGATTCAATCAAGAAACTCGGTAGAAAACTAAGATTCACTTACCAGAAAACTGCTTTCCACTATTATACTGTGTGAGGAATATCTAAAATACTTCACTGATAAGGGAGATACCTATATAAAAACAAATCAAATTTTGACATTTTTCTGAGAGACTCACCTTGCCCTTTTGGTTCAAGGGTTCAATTGTTAAGCTGTCAGGGCCAATATCCACAATGTTGCCCATCTGAAATCCATCTGTCGGGTGTGGCGCCCAGACGGGCTTTCCATCTTCCATTTTTGAAGGGAGCTATCCACTATATTCTGTTTCAAAGGAACAAATAAAGCAACATAAGTAACTTTGCAAACAAAAAACAAATACCATATATTTTTTAAAAATCAACATGTAAACTGCAATTCATAGGAACACATCCACCCCCTTCCAGAGGTAATCCCCAACCCATCCTCTCTTACTGAACCCTTGCCCTGCCTTTATTCACGACCTTCAGGTAGGGACCAAGCAGAGGCTGCTCTATCCTCAGGTCACACCTTCTTTGCTATTGCCTTCCTTCAGTTGCGACTGCAGCAGGTACTGCACGTGGAGCAGTACAGAAGCAGAGAACAGTGGTTTCAGGTTTTACCTATTGTCCCAGTGTGATTTATAACAGCACTTCCTTTTACTACCTAAAGTATTCTGGGTTGCACTAAAAATTAAAGTCATCCTAGGACTAAATGTTATTTTGTGGAGTTAGCTAAGAGTTGAACACTAAGTCATTTTAGACGTGAAGGGATAAGTCTGAGAGATGTGCGAGATTGCTTCTTCTGGAAACTTTCCCTGACAATCTGAGACTACAGCGATGCCTCACCCAAGTGTCCCCTATACACATCTTCACAGAACTACTCAGCATATTGTTTTTGTTTTCTTATTTTTTACTGAGGTAGAATTTATAAACAATAAAATGTCCAAATCCTAAGTACAGAAAAACTGATGAGTCTTGACAAATGAAAATACCCATTTAACAGACACCCAATCAATATGCAGCAAATCCATCACCTCAGAAAGTTCCCTTATGCTTCCTTCTGGTCAATCCCTATTCCCCACAGACATCTACTGGTTTGGTTTCTATCATCACAGATTAGTTTTTGCCTTCCCTTAAACTTTACATAAGTGAAATCATACAAAATGTATGCTTTTATGTTTTGCTTCTTTCATTCAAAAGAATGTCTTTGATATTCAACCATGTGGTTGTGTATACCAGCCCACTGAATGACTATGCCACAATTGTTTACCTATTGTCCTATTGATGGACACATGGGTTGTTTCTACTTTTTGCCTATTATGAATTCAGATCTAATTTTTCAAGTGCTCCTATAAAGCTTCTTTCATGCTTGGCATTCTCAGATACAACATTTACAATTTTGCCTTTTCAAAGTTTCTGAAAGGGTCCATGACATATAAAATATTTACTTTTAATGAGTTTGGATTCTATGCAGCTAATGTGTAAATAGTGAATCAGCTACAGAGTGATCCCAGATGTTCTATTTTTAGCATCTCAATGGAAATTTATTTTTCATTACATATCTATACTTAAACAAGAGTTCAGGCATGTGCCATAACTCTCCTCTTATGCAGTGTTTCCAAATCTACGATTTCCTGTGCTGATGCTCTCAATTCTAGTCTCCCATGAAAGGCAAGAAAGATGCTATATATATAATTCAAACAAAAAGCTGCTAACTATTGGTATATTTGCAATACGCTTGTTGGTTAGCCTCATATATGCCATGGCTACATTCTGAAATTTGCTTTCCCCATGCAACAAATGCTATTAGGTTTAAGTGTAATTTCGAGTTAAAAAATTTAATGAGGATTCTCTAAAGAAGTGAATCAGTAACAGTGCTTCTGGTTTATACCTACACAGTTTCCTTGGATAACCATATCTAGTCCTGTGGTTTTAAATATCATTTATATGTGAGTGATGCCCAGATGTTTACTTGCCTACTGGAAGCCTCCTCATGGATATAACTAACAGATGTAACACTGTTATTATTGTATTATTACTCTGTTCAACATCCCCCTCTCCATCCTATTCTTTCTCATATCAGTAAAGGCACCAACAACACTCAGTTCAAATCAAACCTGGAGTCACCCTCAATTCTTCCAGCTCCTTCCAAATCCATATCACTACCACACACCCCAATCCCGTTGGCTTTATCAGCAATAGGTACCTTTAACCCACCCACTTCTCTGTATCTCCTCTGCCATCCCAATCAAAACCAAAAAGGTACTTTACCGGGACTTCTGTAATTAACTTAGCTGCACACTCCTGCTCTCGCCAATTTGCACAGATCATCAAAAATCTTACTGAAAGTCTTCAACAAATGGTGTTGGGAGATCTGGACAACTACATGCAAAAAAAATGAAATTTGACCACCAACTTACACCACATACAAAAATAAACTCAAGATGGATAAAAGACTTAAATATAAATCATGACACCATAAAAGTCCTAGAGGAGAACATAGGCAGGAAAATCTCAGATACTCCACACAGCAATATTCTCACTGATATGTCCCCTAGAGCAAGTGACATAAAGGAAAGAGTAAACAAATGGGACTTCATCAAAATAAAAAGCTTCTGCACGGCTAAGGAAAACATCAGCAAAATGAAAAGGGAACCAACTGTATGGGAAAATATATTTGCCAATGATACCTCGGACAAGGTTTTGATCTCCAAAATATATTAAAAACTCACACGACTGACTCCACTCTAGGAAGACAAACAATCCAATTAAAAAATGGGCAAAGGACTTGAACAGATACTTCTCCACGGAGGACATACACAGGGCCCAGAGGCCCTGAAAGGATCCTCAGCATCACTAGCCATGAGAGAGATGAAAATTAAAAACACAGTGAGATACCACCTTACACCAGTCAGAATGGTCATCACAAACAAATCAAACAAGTGCTGGCGAGGTTGTGGAGAAAAGGGAGCCCTTAGTGCACTATTGGTGGGTATGCAGACAGGTGCAGCCCCTGTGGAAAACAGTTTAGAATTTCCTCAGAAAACTAAAAATGGATCTGCCTTTGACCCAGCAATTCCACTGCTGGGATTATACCCTAAGAATCCTGAAACATCAATTCAAAAGAACCTATGCACCCCAATGTTCATAGCAGCACAATTTATAATAGCCAAGAATGGAAACAACCTAAGTGCCTGACAGTAAATGAGTGGATCAAAAAACTGTGGTACATTTACACAATGGAATACTATGCAGCAGAAAGGAAGAAGGAGCTACTACCCTTTGCAAAAGCATGGATGGAACTGTAGAATATTATGCTAAGTGAAATAAGCCAGGTGGTGAAAGACAGATACCATATGACCTCACCTATAAGTGGAACCTGATCAACAAAATAAACAAGTAAGCAAAATATAATCAGCAACATTGAAATAAAAAACAAACTGACAGTAACCAGTGGGGAGAAGGGAGGGGGATGACAGGAGAAAGGAAGGGGAAGGGTATTCAAGGACTGTGCAAAAAGGACCCATCCACAAAGTCAAATGGGGGAAGAAGGATTGAGGGAGAGAGGTGGGGGTGGGTCAGGCTGGGGAAAGTGGTGGTGGAAAAATGTTGACCCCCCCCCCTAAAAAAAAGTGGTCAGGGGAGGTTGGGAGTAGTGTGGGAAATTAAGAAGCCAAAGAACTGGTGTGTGTAGCCCATGGACATGGACTAAGAGGTGTGGGGATGATGGGATGGGGTGCAGGGCGGAGGGGATAAAGGGGGGAAAATGGGACAACTGTAATAGCATACTCAATAAAATATTTAAATATATAATCTTACTGAAAGATAAATCTGATCATGTCAGTCATGTTCCATCAGGGCAGTCCTTTCACTGGCTCCAAGGCTCGGCACAGAGCAGGCAATTTAATATTCACTGAGCGCATGAATAAATTGTTCACAGTTTGGAAAGAGTAAAAGGAGATGGTAGACTAGAAAGAGCTGAAAGGTTTTAATACCTAACCTCCACCACTATCTGACTAGCTCTTAAGCAAGTTACTTAATCTCTCTGATCACTATCTCTATCCTTACCCATATGTGATAATATCACTTACCTTACAGAATTGCTATGAGGATTAAGTGACATAAAATTGAGATCACCATTTTAATGACACCCAATACATGCTAGTCACTTCCTCCCCTTGTATTCCCCCATATCCCTTGTATGAAGTCACCAGTAAAGTTCAAAAAAAAAGATTTTGTGATGGTTCTAAATACAAAGGGAAATTACAGAATAGCTGCAAGGGGTCATTTAGGAAAAATTAAGTATCTGCAGGGAAAAAATCACAGCAAGCCCCCAAAGTCAAAAAAAAAAAAAAGGCAAATTCCCTTGAACTATGCCAATTGTGTTCCCACTTTGACCATTTGCTGCAGTTTCCCAGTTAGAATAACAGACTTAAAGACACACATTTAATGTTGTTCTTCAAACCCTGAATGTACAATAAAGGAATTCCTTAAAAAGACACCAGTCCACAAGGATGGGAAGAAGCAAAGAGGAGACCACGACATTTTGAAAGTTGGAAAGTAAATGGTTGGGAAGCAACAGCAAACCCAAGGAAACTCGATCCCCAGGAAAAGGGAAAGATAAAATACAACCCAATTATACCACTCAATCTCAAAAAGATGTAAGAACTATAGTACAAAGATACTTCTAGAACCAAGGGTGAAAAGAGGGAATCTAACAGAAGGAAGACTAGGTGAAAGTTGTTTGAGAAAGAGATTTCCTAGAACCAATCACACACACACTCCATATTGCTGGGCAAATGATTCCCCGCTCACACACCACCCCAAGAGAAGCCTAGAGGTTATTCTCTGGAGAAAACAGAAAGTCTCTGGAATGAGAAACACCAGAAACAACTAAAAGCATGAATGCAAAATTTGGCACATGCTGACAAAAACTCTCTCCCTGACCTTCCTGACTAGGTCTAACCTAGGCCTTCCATGTCTGTCCTGTACTTGTTGGGCCTGGATAAGCAAGTTTAGAGAAATCCTCCAAGCCTTGTTATCTGATTAAGTTCTTCATCCCCTACCCTTGCTGTTTCCTCTTAATTATTTTGCATCTACTGGCCCACCTAACTCACTCAGTGAGTGAGTTATAAATCCCGTAGCTGTCTTTGCTGTCTTTGAATTTGTGCATGATTTGTCTCCCCTATTGTAATAACCCTGTTACGGACTGATCTATGTGTCTGCTATGGATTGAATTCTGACTGCTCCCCTGTCCCATAATTCCTGTGTTGAAGCCCTAACCCCTAATGTGACTATATTTGGAGACAGGGCTTTTAGGAGGTAATTAAGGTTAAATGATGTCATAAAGGTGAGATCCTAATCCAACAGGATTGGTAGCCCTATAAAAAGAGGCAAGTCTCTTCCTCCTCACTCCCTTACCTTTTCCTCCACCCCGCCCCACCCTCCACACACACACTGAGGAAAAGCCATGTGAGCTTTCAGCAAGGTGGTGGCCATCTGAAAGCCAGCGCCTCAACAGAACCCAACCATGCTGGCAGCCTGGTCTCACACTTCCGGCCCCCAAGCAGACTAACACACACCTAATGGCAAGAGTCCTGAACACTCTTACTTGTCATTTTAACAAGTTTCAGAATAATTTTCCTTTAATGACATAATAGCAGAAATAAAATACTCATTAGAAGATATAGAAAATAAAATTGAGGCAATTTTTCAGAAAGCCAAGAAAAAGAGATAGAAAGTAGGGGGGGAAAGAAACAGTAGGGAAAAAAAAGATATGAAAGTGAGACAAGAAAAAAGGTTCAGCACCAAAATACCAGAAAGAGCAGACATCCTCCCCCATCCCAGCTGTAAGAAGGCAAGAAAGAGGGAAGCTTCGAAATAGCCAAAGAAAATTCACCCATGAAGTCCCCAACACAGTAACTGGGGAGAAGGCACACAAAAAAGACACCATGTCAAATTTCAGAATGTCAAAAAAAAGAGAAGATGCTACACATTTCCTTAGAAATGAGAGGAAAAAAAGGAGGAAAAAAAAATACCGGTCGTATCCAAAGGATCATAAATCAAAATGGCTTCAGTAACACTGAAAGCAGGAAGTCAACACAATGCTTTTTAAATTCTAAAGGAAAATTATTTCCAACTTAGAATGTTGTACATAGGCAAACTACCAGTCCAAACTGGAGCAGTACGACCAAGAGGCAGCCACACTGAGTGCTATCATCAAAGACATCTACTGCCCTGGGGCCAGGTGAATCTGGCGTAGATTCTCATCTCAACTTACTTTATTCTAACATTCACACTTACTACAAGCATGTTTGCTCAGGAAGGCTACTTAAAAAGATATATAAATTGAATTTTTAAAAAACAGTCTCAATTCCCAGTGCTACTGTACTTAAAACACATTAAAGGTTGACTACATATGCATGGCAGAAATACAAAGTAAAAAAAAAATTCTTGAAATTCCTTGTTACTCAGGAAAAGAGAGGGAACACTCTATAATTCCCTATGATCAACTGAAAATCATCATTTTTAGCACTTTCTTGACAACTGACATTTTTACAGTAGGACTTATAGTAATCTATAGAAGTAATCTACAGAAGCATTTAGTAATCTATAAAGGGTAACCTGTAGCCTTTCAGAGGTACTATGTTAACCTTTCATTTATTCTTGTTGAAAAGTAAGATGCATATCACCAAAAGTCTCTTTGGGGAGCAAACATATTGGAGGCAAATACATACACATACACATTCTTTTTTCTCTGCATCTCCCATGATGATCCCAATAATGACCTTGTGCCATAAGTAGGACAAGAAGATCCATACCACAAAATATCAACCATCAACTGTTATGTCACCATTTCCTTCAAAGATTACCCTTTAAAAATTAAAGCTATGATAATGATAAAGCCTTATATTTTATTAGCTAAGGTATTAGAAATTGAGCATCAGTTAAAAGTAATTTATAGTCAATCTGAAAGAGCTGGAATAAGATACCAAAAAGGACAGGAAAAAGCATAAAACAGGTAAAGAGAACCCTGAAGACTGTCTCCCACAGTCACCCATTCTATTAGCTTATTTCTTTAGCCACCTACTATGCACCACATACTGCTAAGTACTGGGGACACGACAATGAACAAAGAGAGACATGGTCTGGCCTCATGGATCTTTGTTATAGGAAAACACTCACTTGGAATAGAGCAGTAAACAAAATTGGCAAAAATCCCTGCCCTCCAGGATCTTAAATTCTACTTGGGGGTAAGGGAGTGGGGGCAGATGTATCAAATTTGCCTTCTGAAAAGACTACTCTTTCATCTGGCTAGGCCCTAGCCATACTGATCAAAAGAATGTTATGTGTACCCTTGGCACCCAAGCTTTAGACTGGCAACTTCTCTCATCTGTATCAGTGTGTCCTGAAGGCTATTAGCTTCCCTAGTGCCCAGACACTGTGAGAAAACTGGGCACCAGGTAACAGTTGGCCATTGCTGGTGTGTTTTGTGAGTATCTAGTACAATCTCTCACTGAGCATTTCAGCTCCAAAAGAACTTATTTGGGCACCAAAATTCTCGAAAACACTTCAGCAGTATTACCTTGAGTCACCAAGTTACCTTTTAAAATGCTTTCCTAGATAATATTTCCAGTATGGGAATTATTGAATTGCTATAATATCATATTATGCATTCACTAAACATTAGTATTAAATTTTATTGTGAATATCTTGGTTATATCAACAATGAACATTCATTAACAAGGAGGAGAAAATACCTATTACTAAGTCCCAACTCAGACAAAGAAACAACATTAGAAAACATCTTAAGATAACAAGGTCTAAAAACTGACTACCGCAATTTAATTGGGAAATAATTTTGGCATTTACACATTTATTTTTCAATGAGTATTTACTAAGCACCTACTGTATGTCAATCACTGGTTTAAACTTCAATACTGATGAGAAAATACAGAGCTCTGTTTTTCCATCAAAGACATCCGAAAAGAAAAATGTCTAGGTGAGCTATGACACTCTTTTGATTTTAATAGTTATAGGTCCAGTTGATCACAGTCATGGTCCTAATGACTGACCATTTTTTACAAAGGTTATAGTATTGTAATTTCAAATATAACCTTAGAAATCCCAATGAATTGACTGATGTTTAAAGCTAGATCTGTTACCACTTAATTCTTAGAAACAGCCTCAGAACACCTAAGGTAACTTCAACTTAACAGGTACAGTTAAGATTAACTTATTAACAAAAAAAGGGTAAAAATAAAAGCAATTATTTTATTAACAAGTTTTTTATTATATAGTTATTAAATATTTAAAATATTTTATAAGTTGATTTGAAAAAATGATACTATCTCGATAGGTGTATTGCCTCAAAAGAAGAGTACTTTGAAGGTCACTGAAGTTTAAACATGTAAAATAAATACATGGCTTTTTTAATAAATAAATTGCAGTTTTTTGGGGTCCCCCCTTGTACATTCTATTTAAGAGCAGATGGAATATTTTCCAGGATAAACTACATGTTAAGCAATAAAAAAGTCTCAATAAATGTAAGAAGACTGAAATCAAATCAAGCATGTTCTTCAATCACAATAATATGAAACTAGAAATCAATTATAAGAAAACTAAAAAACGCACAATACAAGGAAGCTAAATAACATGCTACTAAACAATGAATGGGTTAACAATGAGATCAAGAAAGAAATCAAAAGATACCCTGAGAAAAATGAAAATAAAAACACAATGACCAAGAAAAAAAAATCTATGAACACAGCCAAAGACGTTCTAACAGGGAAATTCATAGCAATGCAGGCCTACCTCAGGAAACAAGAAAAATCTCAATCTATCCTCACACCTAAATAAACCAAAAAGGGAAGAACAATTCAGCTGGTTAAATAAGTAACAAAATCACATTTCACAGACTATTCATTATGTACTAGACATTGCATTAAAGTATTCTTACATGTTATCTTATTTAATTTTTATAACTGTAAGAGGTAGCCCCATTTTGACACTGAGGTTCAATAGTTTAGGCAAGTTGCCCAAACAGAGACAACTAAGAAATGAGTGTAGAGGCAAGATTAGAATCCTGTGTGACCCCAAGTCCAAATCTCTAATCACTGCACTACACAAGTGTCTAATAAAGCTTCTTGTCTGTACCAGTGGTTTATACAATATTTATCACTAAATCTGGAAAAAGACTTGTTTGTATAAAACCATGTTGTCCTAACCTATTTTCTAATGACACAAGAAATAAACTTAAGTTTAAAAGAAAACGCTTTATAAATAACCCCTCACCACTTCTTTTATAAGCATTAAAATGTTTATTTCTTGCCTATAAAGACTTAATTTGGACTTACAGTCTTTAATGGCTCAATTACAAGTACGTACAAACTAGAACTTCTTGGCTTAAGTGATCTGTACTAAAGGTAAACATGATGATAAGTGGAATTAATTTTGGCCTCCAGTTAATATTGCATTTAAATGACTGGCTGAGAGAGACAATCTGAAGGATTAAAACCTTTCATTGGAATTTTTTACTTTATTGATTCAGTTAAAAAATATTATATTGTTGTTTCTTCTTAATCGACATATCAATAAAACTATATAAGAAGAATATTCAGATATTCTACAAAAATGAGAAACCTGAAGTATCTTTTGAAAGTTCTTTTCCAATTTAATTTACTTTAATAACTTCCAACCTCGCTCCACAACATGCTTTAAAGATCACATCCACCAAACCATCTGTAAAAATTCAGGTTTTCTTACTTTTTAAAAATAGTTAAATATTCCTCAAACTTTCACCATCACCACATAATACTTCCCAATGTCTGTCTGTGTCCATATATTCTGCCTTCCCTTCTGTTACTGAGGCCAAATGATTCTTACTCATATCTTAGACCAATCTGTTTGCTCACTCACCATATCCTATCCCCTCCAGGCCATGAAAAGAGTGCTTCAGCAATATCTATCTTTCTCTCTCTCTCTTTTTCTCATTATCAAATGTTTCCATTCACTGTCTATAGTCACTGTCTCTATTTCCTCTCTTCTCATCCTCTCTTGAACCCATTCCTATGAGACTTATTATCAGCAGCCCTCAAGACCACCAGTGACATCCCCCACACTGCTAAATCACATGATCAATTCTCAATCCTCATCTTACTCAAATATGAAGCATCATTTGGCAGGGTTGAGTACCCTCTCCTTGAAGCATGCACTTCAGGGTGTCTCACTCTTCTGGTTTTTTACCTGTATTGCCAACTCCTTTTTGGTTGCCTTTGGCTGGATCCTCCTTATCTTTTCAACATGAGAAGCTCTTGGGAATCAATCTTTGGGCTTTTTCTCTATTTAATCTCATCTCTTTCCCATGTCATATGGTCTTAAGCTTTAAACATTACCTATATGTTAATAGTGCCCAAATCTGTATCCCCAGCTTACAACTCTCCCCTGAACTCCAGATGTCTAGAGCTCATAGCCTACTCAACAACGCTACTTAGGAGACCAACAACCATTTCAAACTTACCATATCCTAACATGACCTCCTATCTTCTCTTTCAAATCTACTCTCAGAGTTCTCTTCTCTTGAAATGACAATTACATTCTTACTCTTGCACATGCCAATAACTTTGAAGTTATCTCAGCTTTCCTCTTTCTCTCACAATCTATATAAAATCCTCCAGTAAATCCTGTTCATTCTATTTTCAATTACATCCAGGATCTTTAGTGATCTCACTGGTGCAACCAATCCCACACTGTTTCTCACAAAGATCACTATAGCAGTTTCCGACTGGCTCCCCTGCTTCCTACCTCACCCACACAGTCAGTTCTCAGTACAGGAGTCATTTTGATCCCTTTATAACTTAAGTCGTATTGTATCTCAGTTCAACACTCTCCAAATGCTTCCCATCTCATTCACATAAAAACCTAACTCTTACAGTGGCCCACCAGACCCTTCACAAATTATCCCCTACCCTACACCAGCACAACCAAACACCATTCCCTACTTGATTTTCCCTATAGTACTTAACATCTGACATATATTTTACTTATTTAGAATATGTGTCTTCAAGTCAGGGACTTTGTTTTATTTACTACTATAAATCTAGAAGCCTAGAACAGAGCTTGGCACAAAATAGGTATTTATTCAACTGACCAATTAATTTTATAGTCGTGCCAACTATAAAGCAGCTAGTGTTACTGCAATGAGGTAAGAAACAAAAAGCAGAGAAACCTGACACTTTAGTTAGCCTACTCCAGCTCCATCACAGCAAACACAATCTTTCCTTGCCAAGGCCAGTGGTTCAGCTGATTGGAGCATCATAGCGGACCCAAAAAGCTGTGAGTTCGATCACCAGTCCGGGCACACGCTTAGGTTGTGAGTCTGATCCCCAGTCAGGGCGCATATGGAAGGCAGCCAATCGATGTTTCTCTCCCACGTTGATGTTTCTCTCTCTCTCTCTCTTTCCCTTTCTCAAATCAATGAAAATATCCTCTGTGAGGATTAAAAATAATAATAGTTTAAAAATAAAAATAACAAAATTCCCATCAGATTTTGTTGAAAATGAACTGAGATCCACTTTTACCTGAAGGCCCTTAAGATGTGAACCTTAGTACTTAGCAGCAGCCAGGTTCTGGCTTCTCTTCATTTTGTTAGGGAACGGAGCTCACGAAATGTGATTCTGAATGGTATTGTTGACTCGTTCACATCTGTCAGCCTCATAACAATTCTGAATTTTCTTTGGTTAAAATAAGGGCTGATATCCCATGTTTCATGTGACTCAACATAAAGCAAACAAGAATCCAAGAAAAAGAGGTGAATGTTTCATTGTTAGCTGACATTCCCACTTCATGGGAAGTGGGAATATGAAGCATCACTTGATACAGGTGAGCTCATTATTTACTGAGATGGGTCTCTAACAGAATGTTTTAATAACTAGAAAGGGTTTCAGGAAGCAATTTTTCAACAGGGTGTAAATTTTGTTTTTAACTTTTAATTAGTCATAGAGTAAATATTATACTTGACTCCTCCAGACACTTTAGTTAAAAAAAAAAAAAGCAAGCAAGTGTAATAGAATCAACAAATCTTTTTCACAAAATTAATCCTCAACTGAATGTCCTAAGATTGATGGGTAGAAACATTAGAGTCAACTGTATATTGTTTAATAATATTTCCAACTGCTGTGGGTTAACAGTAATTTTACAAGCTTTGGAAGGACAAACTAAAAAATATTTATGGGCTTCAGGAACAATATTTCTTTCTCAATTACCAACTACCAACAGAAGAGGCAAACATTAGAACACTGAAATGTAAGGTCTCTGACAAATCCATTCTGAAATAGCTCCTACAGAAAATACTGAGTGATTCACTTAAATTCATTTCTTCTCACTTTTATAACTGGAAGAACTATACTTACCTTGTGATTATAAACATAAGAACAATTTGAAGTAGAAATGGGATGATGAAACTGTATAAGCACTTTAAAAATGTCTCCTAAACCACCAACAAAATGAAAAGACAATCCACTCAATCAGAGAACACATTCACAAATACATTTGATAAAGGGTTAATATCCAAAATTTATAGAGAACTTATAAAATGCAACAGCAAAGGAAACAAATAATTCAATTAAAAAGTGGGCAAAGGAACCTCTCCAAAGAGGACATACAGACGGCCAAGAGACATGTAAAAGATGCTCAATGCCACTAATCATCACAGACATGCAAATTAAAACTACACTGAGATATCTGTCATACCTGTCGGAATGTCTATCATCAATAAATAAACAAACAAGTGTTGGTGAAGATGAGGAGTAAAGGGAACCCTCATGCACTGCTGGTGGGAACGCAGACTGGTGCAGCCACTGTGGAAGGCAGTATGGAGTTCCCTCAAAAAATTAAAAATGGAATTGCCTTATGTCCCAGTAATTCCACTCTGGGAATATATCTAAAGAAACCCAAAATGCTAACTCAAAAGAATATATGCACCCCTATGTTCACTGCAGCACTATTTACAATAGCCAAGATTTGGAAGCAGCCCAAGTGCCCATTGGTAGATGAGTGGATAGAAAAGTTGTAGTACATTTATAAAATGTACTACTGTTAGGCCACCAAAAAGAAGGAAATCTTAACTTTTGAGACAGCAGAGATGGACCTGAAGAGTATTCTGCTAAGTGAAATAAGCCAGAAAGAGAAAGATAAATACTAAATGATTTCCCTTACATGTGGAATCTAATGAACAAAACGGAAATAGACTCATATATACAGAGAACAGACTGACAGCTGTCAGGAGGGAGAGGGTGGGCAGGGGCAGGTAAAATATGTGAAGGGATTAAGAAAGAAAACCTACCTCATTGATATAGACAACAGCATGATGATTACCAGAGAAAAAAGGGTATGAAGTAAGGTAGAAGAGAGTAAAGGGGTGGAAGGTGGTAAATGGTGATGGAAGGAAACGACTTTGGGTGATGAATACGCGGTACAATATATAGACGATGTATTATAGAATTGTACACTTGAAACCTGTATCATTTTATTAACAAATGTCACCCAAATAAATTCAATGAAAATTAAAAATATTTATGTCTTCTTACAAAACGTCATCTCTTCAGTATATAATGTCATGCACTTATGGAAGGAATGTTTGGGGACTGTGGAGCCTCAAGGGAACTGTGAGTCATGAAGTAGCGCTATTACAAATGCATTCTACCAACATTGACTGAATTCCTGTTATGTGTCAGGTAAAGCACCAAATAGAAAATAAGTATTTCTCATCTTAAACAAAAAACAAAAGCACATTTTTTTCTTTAAAAAAAAAATCACACATACAAATAAGATCCTAAATATTCCCAATATTACAAAGTTATCTCCCACTGCCATTAAAGGAATTCAAACTAATTAAAGGTTGCTAAGATTTTAGCATTTTAAATTGTACAATCATTAAACTAGGTGGGACACCATATGAATTTCACCGCACTGGAAGAAATGCAAAGCATTTTTAACATAAAGTATACATAGCATTCCAGTCAACTACAGCGGTGTTACAGCTATGTGTACTTTTGGATTTGTTCCAAAGAAACTTGAGTCTAATTCCACAGTGAAAAATGTTAAAGGCACCTGACAAGTTATTCCTCAATGAAAGTTTTCTCTATGAGAGTAAAACTGTTTGAAAAAATTTTTTGACAGATCTTTTTATAAAAAATAAACATCTTTGATTGCTTGGATTGGTGAATTCAGTTTTTGTGTAGTAATCCATGTCAATTTCCAGGTTTTGTGGGTTGTGTATTTAAACTTTCTCTACCACTCTATGTCAACTGGGTGAGGACTTCCAGAATAATCTAAATACTTGAAAGGATGATCACAAGCATTAAAGGCTAAGATATTGGCATTTTTTAAAAAGATTTTATTTATTGATTGATTGATTGATTGATTGATTATTAGAGAGGGGAAGGGAGGGAGAAAGAGGAGAGAGACATCAATGTGTGGTTGCCTCTCAAGAGCCCCCTACTGGGGACCTGGACCAGGGAGAAACAAAATATAGGCTGCTGTGCTGGGGCCAGAGATATAAGTTGATGACTAAGTGATTTAAAATCTCTTATGACACCTGCCTTCAAAATTTGAATCAGCAGCACTCTACAAAGGAAAGTGCCTGTGCCCTACCTCACACCAGGAACCCTGCTCAACCCTGTGAGAGTGCCTAACTTTGTGGTGAGTATATGTAATGGGTTAGCCTTTTTTTGTGCTCTTCGGTGTCCTAAAAGGAAAGTGTGTTTTCTTTCCTTTATCATTACACAGGTATGTTATTATTCTTAAATGCCTGTTTAAAATAAAGCTGTAAACAATTTTTTAAAAAGAATTCAAACTATTTCAGGACTGGGGGTAGACTAACTAAAGCGACAATATCCCAGGTACCCTAATGCCTGGGGGGGCAAGTGGTCAGGAAGCCAGGGCTGTGCTGTTCCTAAGCACTGTAAAGGGGGTAAAGTTCGTCTACACCACCTTCTCTTTCCTCATCTTTTCCCCTTCTGAAAACACTAACACAGGCCCCCCAAAAACAGGCAAAAATCAACATGTAAGGGCTATCTTAATTCCTTGCGATGAAGATT
Organism: Mormoops blainvillei; assembly: GCA_004026545.1. Lineage (NCBI taxonomy): Eukaryota > Metazoa > Chordata > Mammalia > Chiroptera > Mormoopidae > Mormoops > Mormoops blainvillei. The sequence goes on from PVJD01001617.1 coordinate 60,134, forward strand.
CAAACCCCAAGCTACTTACTGTTGGTAAGTAAACTGGGGGAGGGGTTAATCAAAGCAAATATATTCTTGCTTTATAAACAAGTCTACGTTTGCCTGTCTTATTAACTCCCTAGAGCTAACAGTTTCTTTAAATATTAATCAGAAAGTTTCAAACATTGATGATATTCACTGTGTTCACATTGCTTTTTTCCAGGATTTATCACCCTGGTCCCTCTCTCACCTACAAACATCTTTGTTCTTTCCTCACTGAGGTGTTCCTTCCACATAAATAATAGACCAAAAGTAAAACGCTCTTATATGGGAGCATCAAGACAGGATTACTCAGATTTCTGGTCAAAATGGCAGCATAGGTAAATGCAGTACTCACATCCACCCACAACTACATCAAAATTACAACTAACCTCCAGAACCACCATCATTTGGAAATGCCTGAAATCTAGCTGAATAGGTAACCTACAACTACCAATTTGAAGAAATCGCATCAAGACTGGTAGGAGGGGCAGAGATGCAGAATGGGCCCACATCCCTGTATGGTGGATAAAAATCAGAAAGGATATCTAGGTTGTTAGGGCCGAAGCCCCAATGAGGAGCAAGGGTCCCAGCCCCACACAAGGCCCACAAGCCTAGGGTTCCAATGCCAGGGAGAGAAGTTCCCATAACTTCTAGCTGTAAAAAACAGCGGGAATTGAGGCTGAGTGAGAGGGAGGGCTTCTGGAGTCGCAAGCAGTTCCTCTTAAAGCAGCCCGCATACAGACTTACTCTAACTCTTTCTGAGATCCGGCACTGGGATAGCAGCTAGAAAGGACCAGGAACATATGGGGAGGAACTGAAGTGTCTGGCATTAGGGCAAGGGCGGGGGGCGGGGAGCTTTCCCCAAGACAGAAGTGCAGGCAGAGGCCACTGTTCCTTTTCTGAGCCCTCCCGCCACAGAGCTGGCAGGCAGGGGCCATATCTGAGACTCCACTAACCTGGTTCACGCTTCACCCTGCCTTGGTGATTTCCTGAAGCTCCACCCCACCCAACTTTCAGGCCCATCCAAGCTGTTTCGAGTGGCTTTTCCCTATGAATGACCTGTGTTAGCTCCCCCATCACACTTTCCTAAAATCTCTAAAAAACAAGCAGCATTTGGCCTCAGTGTGCCCCATATCACTAAGTGACCCCAAGCTCAATGCTAGCAGCAGTAGGCCTTGGTCTACACCTTGGCCTCTCCTGGGCACCTCCAAGCCCAACACAAGTAACAGGCAGCTATAGATCTCTTTGTAGGTCAAGCCGGGTGACCCTGGGAAGAACACAGGTGCAGCTGGCCTTGGCCTGCACCTCCCTGGAAGCCACGGAGCCCACACACCATGTGGACAGAATCAGACCATGTCAAACACCACCCAACCACAGCAACACAAACAAGGATTGGACTCAGTGGGCGTCAGAGCCCCATTAAAGTAAGTCCTGATCCATGGGGTCATCCCTGCACATCTGTTCCTCCAGGGCAGTCACAGCCAGTCCTTGCAGAGAATCAGCCTGGGGGTAAATTCCTCACACAGATGTGGCAACAGCAATCAAAGCTCAACTACAACAAGAAGGTGTACCCAGCCCATATGGCGGGGGACCGGGGCATGCACCTCGAGTTCCCAGCTCAGGTGAACAAGGAGACTGTGCCTCTAGCCCTACAGGACATCTATTACATTAGGTCGCTCTACCAAGCCCAGGAGATGTAGCAGCTCTACCTAATAAACAGAACAAACACAGGGAGGCTGTCAAAATGAGGAGACAAAGAAACACATCCCAAATGAAAGAAAAGAATAAAACTACACGAAAGCAACTAAACAAAATGGAGACAAGCATTCTACTAGATACAGAGTTCAAAACACTGGTTATAAGGATGCTCAATGAACTTAGGGGAAGAGTAGATGAACTTAAAACTTCAACAGTATAAAAAAAGACATGGAAACCATGAAAGAGAACCAGTCAGAAATGAATAATACACTAACTGAAATGAAGAATAATTTAGAAGGAATCAACAGTAGAATGGATGAAGCCAAAAATCAAATCAATGATCTGGAACATAAAGAAGCAAAAAAAAAAAAAAGAGAGAGAGAGAGAGAGACAAACAAACAAACCCCAACAGAACAACAAATAAAAAGAATTAAAAAAATGAGGATAGTATAAGCAGCATCTGGGACAACTACAAGCATTCCAACATTCACATATAGGAGTGCTAGAAGAAGAGAAAGAGCAAGAAACTGGAAATCTATTTGAAAAAATAATGAGAGAAAAATTCCCTAATTTGGTAAAGGAAATAGACATGCAAGTTCAGGAAACACAGAGAATCCCAAACAAGGCGGATGCAAAGAGGACCACTCCAAGACACATGATAATTAAAATGCCAAAGGTTAAAAATAAAGAGAGAATCTTAAATGCAGCAAGAAAAAAGCATTAGGTACCTACAGGGGAGTTCCCATAAGACTATATCAGCTATTTTCTCAACAGAAACTTTGCAAGTCAGAGGGACTGGTAAGAAATACTTAAAGTGATGAAAAACAAGAATCTACAACTAAGATTACCCAGCAAAGTTATTCTTTAGAATCAAAGGATATATAAAGTACTTCCCTACAAGGAAAAGTTAAAGGTGACCATCACTACCAAATCAGTATTATATGAAATTTTAAGTCTTCTTTAAAAAGAAGGAAAAAAAAGATAAAAAATATGAACAATAAAATGGCAATACATAACTATCAACAATTGAATCTAAAAAACAAAATAAACCCAAGCAAAACAAAAACAGGCTCACAGAAACAGAGAACATTTTGACAGTCACCAGATGAGAGGAGGGCTAGAGAGATGGGTGGAAAAGGTGACAGGATTAAGAAGTACAAATTGGTTGCTACAGAATAGTCATGGGATGTAAAGTACAGAATAGGGAATATAGTCAATATAATACTCTAATCACTACGTATGGTGTCAGGTAGGTACTAGATTTATCAGGATGATCACTTAGAAGTTATATAATGTCTAATAACTGGAGTGTATACCTGAAACTAATGTCGTATGTCAACTGTAATTGAAAAATAAAAAATGATTTAAATTTTTTTTGAAAGACAGGATTTCTCTGTCTGCCTAACAGAAGTCAACTGAGGGAGACTGGCCACTTTAGAGAGAGAGAGTAATTTAAGCTGGAATCTGAAATTCCAAGGATTTCAACAAACAGAAAATTAGGCAAGTTTTATTCTAGACAAATGAAATAGTAAAAGCAGAAATTCAAAAATATGAAGCTGAAACTGAAGGCACATCAAGGAAGAAGAGAAGAAAAAAGAAGCACCATGGAAGATGAAGCTGGAAAGGCAGATTCACACCAAAGTATAAAGGTCCTTAACAGTAATTTTTTATTCTACCAGCAATGGAGAGCCATCTGATTAGGTATGTATATTAGAAGGATCACTGTGTTCTGGTAGAAGAGACTCCATATAAGCATCCAATTGATGAGGGGAAAGAAAACCCATAATAATTAGGGCAGTATCAGACAGAATGACCAAATGGGACAGATAGCAGCAAATAATTAGTGAATGTATGATCCCGGTTTAATAACTGACTGGATGTTTCAAACATAATTAAAAGAGTAATTAATACTAGATGAGAAATGAAATCTTTTATGTATAAATATTGTTAATTGGCCATTACTTTCATGAGACTTTGTCTCAGAAGTCCACTAAGTAGTAAATTCAATATAGCAATCATATTTTAAGGTTACTATTCAGCAACTGAATTTTTCTGATTGTTACAATCTGTTTGACTGTAACAAAACAGATCGTTGTCTGGATCAAGTCAAATAAGGATATTCACTGCTTGCCATCCAACTTAGTATTTCACAGAAATATGTTGACTCGATAGAATAAAGAAAATAGAGTAACAAATTCTCAAAACATGGATGAAAACACAGTTTCGCCCAACAGTTGGCAAAATTAAGGTGAGTTAAGTTTTTTTAGTAGATTTCAGTTAAAAGTAGATTTATAAGCAACTGAAGAAATCAAACACTCTATGGTGAGTTCTCTAAGTAGAAAAAATCTGCCTTGAGTTTTGACTTTTCACAGAAAGACTTCAGATAAACACAATGTATGTGTTCCTCCGATCTCTCATGCAATGTGTTTTATGACCACAGTGGTTTTGTCAAGGTACTTAAAGTTAATGAAATAATTAACTTCACGAACAAAAATAATTACTCTCTAAAATGTAAAGTAGTGATTATATGATCCAAGGCTTCATACATCTTCCCAGCTCATAAAGCAAGACACCGAAAAGGAATGCTATTTATAGTATTAAAGGCTTCAGTTTTCCTAAACAGAGTTAAAGTAAGCAAACTTTTGTTTTTTAAGTAGATCTTACAATGAAAACCCTCTCCTCTACTGCACTTTGGGCATTCTGCCTTTATTCCTAACCACCAACATAGCTATGAATGGTTTCCTTTAAAGCTGCTGCTTTCGGCCTACACCAAAATCCAATCTGGAGTTTTTACAGTATCAACTTTATTTATAAAGTCCCTAGTTACTAAGATCAATTGAATCCAAAAACTTTGTCAGAGCAGTTCAAGTACTCAGTTACTATTTTTATAATCTCATACATCTTCTGGACTTAATTATACTGTGATTATTCAACAATTAAAATTCAACTCAGCTACAATTTAGTCTCCTCAATTCACATGAATTACCAACCTAGAATAGAATCCATTAGAACTACTGAGTAGTCCTCACGAAGGAAAAAGTTTTTCACCCTCACGATTTGAACCTGCTTTTTTTCCTTCAGTTTAGTTTTTAATATTAAAATAATATTAAGTACATACAATCTTTTCACAATTTCCATTCAATGCTGATAGTGTTTCATAAATATACACTTAAATTTTTTATGAAAATGATAAAAGAACAGGGGTTCTTAAGCCAAACATATCATTAAAAAAGGCTTAAATGACTAACAAGGCGTCTCTCCCCTGCTCCTGACTGCCTCCTCCCTCTCTCCTCCTCCCCCTTCTTCCTGCCTCCCCCTCTCCCTTGTTGCACTCTAGGCCTGCTGCCCAGCTGTCGCTCTGAGACTTCCCGCAACCGCTCTCTTCTGGGTATATACTGGTCCTTTCATGCCCCCCAAATGTCTTCTGCCTCCATACTTGAATGATTTATTTATTGAACACACACACACACACACACACGCACAAAAGTGAATGCTAGGCTGAAAGTCATTTTTCTTCAGGATATTAAAGGTATAACGAGTATTTTTACATCCAGAACTGCTCTGCCTTTCAGATTCCGATCATTTCATACTCCTCTTTAATTCACACCTCTAGGCTGAAAGCTTAAAGGACCCTGCCTCATGGCTGCTCTAAACTTCCACAATAACATGGCTAAGTGTACAGTGCTTGAAGTCAGTGTGCTACACACTCTGAGAGTACATTCAGTCTGTAGACACAAGTTACATACCTAGCTGAGGGATGTCCTCATTTTTTCTATTATTTCTTTTTTTTTTAAGATTATATTTATTTATTTTTAGAGAGAGGGGAACAGAGGGAGAAAGACAGGGAAAGAAACAACAATGTGAGAGAGAAACATCGATCAGCTGCCTCTCGTCTGCCCCCAATTGGGAACCTAGCCTGCAACCCAGGCATGTGCCCTGATAGGGAATCAAACCAGCGATCTTTCAGTTCACAGGCTGGCACTCAATCCACTGAGCCACACCAGCCAGGGCTATTTCTATTATTTCTTTTAAAATGTCTTCCCCCGGTTTTGTTCTCTCTTTCTAAAAGTTCTATAATTTGACAATGTACCTCTATGAGACTGCTATTTTTGTTTTCTTTTCCGTTAACCATTTCTTCACCTCTTTATTTTACGTTCTTGGAAGTGTCCCCAAGTGATTTTCTAATCCTTCTACTGATATTTTTTTTATAGCTATAATCACATTTTTAATTTCCCTTTACTGTTTTTGCTCCTTTCTTGCTGTTTTTTTTCTACTTTGTTCTTATCTTTATGGAAAGGTTCTCCTCAACACATCTAGCTTTCATTCACATTTAGAAGACACTAAAATGCTGACAAGAAGCTCTGTTTAAGTAAATCAAGACTATCACCTGGTAAACTTCATACGCAAGTAACTGGGGAGTAATAAACTCTTTGGTGAGGATGTTCCCACTATTAGTGTCAGTTCACCTTCCTATAGTTTTCCATAAAACAAGGCTTCTAGGTCTCTGGCAAGACAGGTAAGGACTGGGAGGCCTAACCACTTCACATACAACCTTCAACCAACCCCACCATCTTTTGCCCTGAGTCTTACCCTCACCTTCTGTAGTAACTGAAACCTCCAAAACCTTAGCCTCAAATCTCCTCTTACTGGTTTTCCCCTTTGCAATAACTTAGAATACAGAGTACTGCACTTAACAAAGTCAGATAATATTCCTCTACACAAATTTGCTAAAATGCCACATCTACTATTGCCTCCTTTTTCTAACCTCTTTGCCCCTGTAGATTTATACCTTTTTGTTATTCCTGTGCTATCATTTTAATGAAGTACAGGGAGAGAGAGAACAGATAAATGTATGCAAACAAGAAATTCATGTTTAACCAGGGAAACAATTTTTATAGCACTGACTCTTCGTTATTTTCATCACTGCCCTGGAAATGTTTAACAAAGCTTATTAATCTGACAATTTCACAACATTTGAAATTTTAGTCATTGCTTTTTAAAAAGCCCCAACACTTTATTAACAGTTATTACTTAAGTTTTTTAACTTAATATTTAAGTTTTCCATAAAATACATTTCAAGAAAGTGAATTATGTTCTCACTGATTTATATTCTAACTTTCAAATAAAATTGCAAATGTTTCCGTAAGGGGAAAAAGGTTTAACCACAGGGTATAATAAAATCATTTTAAATCTTTTAAATTTTAAAATCATCTTGAAAGAAAATGTTTCACAGAAATGTTAACAGAAATATGCAAATTATACACATACAATAAATAAAATGGCACAATAAAGGGAAATTGTAAGTACTCAAAGCTAGCAGAACCATTACTACTGTTCATCATTCTTCACTTCTTGTACCCACCACATGATAGCAATCCGACAAAAGACCTAAAGCATTAGTATTTTTACTTGACTTCATTTTTCTCAAACACATTCTAAATGAAGAGTCTACAGCTATATTAAAACAGATATAGAAATAGCCAAGAAACTTCACAGAAGCTCTACCACTCTAAATAAGCTTGAGAAAAAAGGTTGTTATTTTTTAGAATAATGACAAAAATGCATGTTAGGGATCTTAATCTCTGTGGTGCAAATTCTCCTAACTTTGTAGAAAATAATTACACAGTCCAACTTACCTTCTAGAAAATAATCTTCTATCTTATTTTGGTAACAAGATATTGATAATCCATATTATCATCCAGGACACCTCATTAATATCAAAAGGGCAAAATTATTTAAAATGTGCTGTATTGGATCAAGCCATGAAATATATCCATCTTATGCTAAAACTTAGAACCAAATAACAGGTGTACCAACTCTTCAAAACAATATCAGAATTTGACTGCTTCTACAATAGAAACAATCAATGACCCATGTTGTTGTGTTCATTTCCAAATACAAAACAAAGGCTAGACAAAGTTAAATGACTCATCCATAGCCACATAACACAGAGTACTGGGACAAGGCTCTCCTTTGTGCATCCATTTGCTTTCATTTAAACTGTGCCAACTCTTCTACTTTCTTTTAAAAATCTGTTTCTATCAGAGCCTGCTGTTAGAAGTATGATGCCACAAGAACACTCTGCATTTTAATAAATATTACATAACATCCAATTTTTGGTCCCCCCAAAAAGATTCATATATACACTGCAATATGTATTGCTCAAAGCCATTTAGAAATAGCAGTTAATGTGGCTCAAAAGAAATCTTTTAAAATACTCAACCCAGATGCTTCTGCTTTACAAGTACTCAAACAGATCCTCATAAAAGATCAGAGTGGAATTTTTTCATTCTTAAATCAGCTGAAAAAAAATCACTCTCCTTGATGAAGCATTCTTTACTGATGCAACAAGCTCAAGAGAAAAGGATTTTAGTGGAATTTTTACCACTAAATTCCAATTTTTTTTTTTTTACCACTTAATATACAGCACATCTTATCACATTTAAAGCACATACTGTTACAACTTAACATTTTCTTCAGATATTTAATTGGACCTCACAGGAATTACAATTTCATCCCAGCATTAATTGGATCATAAACATTGTACACATTAAGTTCGTTAATTCTCTAAAACATGAAATCTCACCAAAAAATCCACAACTGAGCCACAGATCAAAATAAGAAATTTAACCCTCCAAAATTTTCTAATTACTCATTATTTTTTTACAATTAAAAAGAGCTATTATGCTAACACAGGGGAAAAATAAATCTAGTAATTAAAAATGTCCTAACTATTAGGTAAAGAGAGAATAAATGGTGATGGAAGAGACCTGACTCCGGATGGTAACACACAATACAATACACAAATGATGTATTGTAGAACTGTATACTTGAAACCTATGTAATTTTATCAGCCAATGTCACCACAATAAATTCAATTTTAAAATGTTTTTTTAAAATGTCCTGAGAGCTGCATAATTACATCTGTATTTAATTTATAATTTACTATAACCACAAAAGATTCCTGAAAGTTATACAACAATAAGCTCCTATAAAATTAATGTGATCAAGTCTTCAATCTTGTAATCCAAAAAAATGCAAATTAAAATGATACCATTTTTACAGAAGAATTAGAAAAAAATTTTTATTGTAATAACCAACACTAAAGAAGTTGCACTAGAACTTGTATCTCTAAGCACTATTATGGAAAATGTAAACTGGAAACTATAGTTTTGAAAAGCAACATGGCTATATGCATATAACAAGTCTTATGAATGTTCAGAATTTTTGATCTAGCATTCCTATTTCTAGGCATCTGTACTTAAGAAAATAATCAGAATTTTACCTATAAAGATATTTCCTGAAGTAGCACCTACCAAAATAAGAGGAAGAAGGAAAAGGGGAGGAGAAACAGAATAAAACAGAAAAAGAAAAGAACTTAGACGCTAAATGTTTAATAATAAAGGGTAATTAACTAAACTATAGTATTGTGTTCAGCATTTGAGAAGTCGACAACCACAGGTCTGATTATTTATTCAATAAGAGCTACATATGAAAAACTATGACATATACTAGTGATTTATAAGGGGTGATACCCACTTAAAACAGTCATTGTGAGGATTAAGTGAAATACCATATACTTTAGCAATTCTAATATACACTTTTTTTCTCATGCTAACATACTTAAAACTAAGATGCATTTAGCAATCAATGGTGTGTCATTACTTATTTGGCTGTTTTATGTTTTTCTTTTTCAGCAGTGTGTGTTATGTGCCGTTGAGTCAGCTCTAACTTCTGGTGACTCTATAAATGAATAATGTCCACACTGCCCTGCCCTCAACAGCCCTGCTCAGCTCCTCTAGACTCATGCCTATGGTTTCTTTTATGGAGTCAGTCCATCTTCTATTGGTCTTCCTCTTTTCCTGCTGCCTTCTATTTTTCCCAAAATTTCACCATTGCCAAAGAATCCTGCCTTCTCATGATACGCCCCAAATAAGTCAACTTCAGTTTTGTCATTTTTGCCATCAGCAATGTTTTGCATTATTTCAGGCTTTATTTTCTCAGGGACCCACTTGCTCATCTTTCTGGTGGTCCAGAGTACCTGTAGAGCCCTACTCCAGTACCTTATTTTTAATGAATCTATTGTTCTCCTATCAGCCTACTTCACTGTCCAACTTTCAATCCATACCTAGTAATTAGGAATACAAGAGTCTAGATGATCTTAGCCTGGTCTCTAATGACACATCTTTGCTCTTGATGATCTTTCCTAATTCTTCCACTGCTGCCCTTTCAAGTCTCAAATTTCTCTTGAGTTCTCGACTGCAATCTCCATCCAAATTGATGTCTGAGCCACAGTAAGCAAATCTTTAATGATTTCAATGTTTTCATTCTCTGTGTTACAGTTGTGCATTTCTTCTGTAATCATAATTTTTGTCTTCTTAATGTTCAGATGCAGTCCTGCTGTGGCACTTTCTTCTTTTGTTTTCATCAGAAGTCATCTGAAATAATTGCTACTTTATGCCAATAAAAAATGGTATCACCTGCCTATCTTAAATTGATATTTCCTCCATCAATTCTTACTCCTCCGTCCTCTCAGTCTAGCTCAGTTTTTCATATAACATGATCTCCATACAAATTAAACATATAGGCATATAAAATGCACCCGTGTCTGACACCTTAGCCTATAGGAAACTGTTCTGTCTCTCCATATTCTGTCCTGACAGTGGCTTCCTGTTCATAAAACAAGTTACACATCAGGAAAATCAAGTATAGAAGCACACCCAGTTCTTCCAGAGCAACCCACAGCTTATCATGATCCACAAAGGCTTTACTGTCCTGTTGTCTGTCTATAAGACAAAAACTAACCTTCTGAAATTCTTTGGAGCACTCCAGCATCCAACAAATGTTCATAATTGTATCAGAGTGCTTCTTTTTCTGAATCCAGCCTGAACACGAAACATTTCTTGCTCCATCTAAGGTAAAAGCCTTTGTTGCTTTACCTTGAGCATCACTTTAAGTGTAAAAATTAGAGCAATTGTCCTAATAGTTACTGCACAAATTGGCATCTCCTTTCTTTAAGACTGAGATAGAATAATAGTGCACCTTATAATTGATGGTTACCAAGTATAATTTAGTCCCTGAAACCTGGTAATGGAGGGAAGAGCCTGGCACAAATTTGAAAAACATAAACATACTTTGAGACTTGTGCCCTAAAACTAACCACCTACATAGCAAGTGAGTCTACAGATCTCTCAACATCTTCCCTCAGTTCACCAGTTATACATACTTTTAGCATACGGAGTAATTCTATCATTGTTTTTATTTTTTAGTTAAAGTGTAAATTGCATATGAAAGAATATCATATTAGCATTAATTTTTTCACTTGTTTAACAACATGGTAAAAGCTTGTTTTCGTGTAACTACTTTCTCTAAGTTCCTTTCTCAGATCCACACTCTCCATCCATCCTCAACTACTTCAAGTTCCCCTAAGTACTCCAGGCTGACCCAATCTCCACACCTTTGTTCAAATCGCTTCCTTTGACAAAACCATTCCAGAACAAGTTCTGGAATCACCTTTTTCTGAGGTTTCTCCTGCCTCAGCCCAATTTCTTCCCACCACTCTTTCTAATCTTTGTCCCCACTTTACGCCACATACACTCTTCCAACAGAGTCTGAGAAAATGTTATTACTAATATTTACTTATGTTCTTCTCACTAAACTGAAGCACCCTAATGATGATTCACATATGCATCCTCAATCCAAGGATATAATAAAACTTCTATAAATGCTGCATACACAGTAGAGTTTAGTGTGCACCACAGATAACTTGCAGAACTAACTATATCCTGGATACTCCAAAATATTCACATAGGTCCTCCAAACAATTTTTAGTTCTACATGTTTATGCCACAAAATGAAAACATAGTTCAACTTTTCTTACATATTTAATTTACCCATTATTTTCTCAAAAGAAAATGACTGAGGAATTAATATGACACATCTTATACAGCCCTCGTGCAAAGAATAACAACTCATCCTAAAGGTAGGGTAACTTTAATAATAAATTTAATGAATATAGATACAGAAGTCCTAAACAAAATATCAGTAAACTAAATCCAGTAATATAGTAAAAGTATAACATATCACAACCATATCTGGTTTATTCCAGGAAGGCAGGTTTGATTTAATATTCAAAAAATCCAATCAATAAAAAGATACATAAAATTATCACAAATAGCAAAAAAAAAAAAAAGCACAGAAAATGATGCTCAACATTATAATCATTAGAAAAATGCTCATTATAAGCCACGATGACCTTTTTTAAGTTGGTGCATAATGAGATGGTTGTGCCTGTGAGGTCATGGCATGGGCAAGTAGGGTCAGGTGGTATGAACAAAGCGAAAAGAGAACCCGAGCCAGCAGTGGCAGTGGACATGGCTCCGTCCAGAGCCGAAGATGGCAGTGAATGTAAAATTCAACATCAGTCACCAGTGATAACCTAAGTCAACATGACATGCTGGCCTGGATCAATGAGTCACTGCCTGAATCTGACAAAGATCCAACAGTTGTGCTCAGGGGCTGCCCATTGTCAGTTTATGGACATGCTGTTCCCTGGCTCCAAAATCTTGAAGTAAAATTCCAAGCTAAGTAGGAACATGAATACGTCCACAACTTCAAAATACTACAAACAGGATTTAAGAGGATAGATGTTGACAAAAGAATTCCCGTGGACAGTTAGTAAAAAGAAAGTTTCAAGACAATTTTGAATTTGTTCAGTGGTTCAAGAAGTTTTCCGATGCAAACCATGTTGGAAAAGACTATGACCCTGCAGTTGCCAGATGAGGTCAAGAAACTGCAGTGGCTTCCTGTCTTGCTGCTCCAGCTCTGAACAAACCCAAGAAACCTCTCAGCTCTAGCAGTGCAGCTCCACAAAGGCCACTGCAACACGCGGAGCTACTGCAACCCCAAAGACTGGCCTGGGTGTGGTGTGAAAAGAATCCTGGTGTGGGCATCCGGGGTGACAAAGCAGGGAAACTGATGTAGCAGGTCAACATACTGAAACATACTGTTGAAGACTTGGAGAATGAGATTTCTACTTTGGAAAGCTAAGGAACACTGGACTTATCTGCCAAGAGAATGAGGGGGAAAACAGTCCTGTAGTGCAGACGATTGTGGACATTATGGCACAGATGAAGGCTTTGGGATACCTGATGGAGCCCACGGGAGGATCAAGAATATTAGCAGCCGGGACCAGCAGAGCAACATCTTAATTCCTCACTACAAATCATGTGCTTAACTGTAAAATACTCCCTTTTATTATTCTTAGAGGACTCACTGGATTCTTTTCATAAGCAAAAAATGCCTCTTCTTGAAGTACACTTTGCAAAGTTTCACTCCTTTTCCGGTAAGTTGGAGTTACAAGCTTTTACCTTGTAGCAGGGCAGTATTAACTTCTAGTTGGTTCACCTAGGGAACAAAGGGGCTGACCATGAACTTACCACACAGATGCTGGTAACGCCAATTGCTGAAGAGGTGTTTTTATGTGATAGACTGAGGAGGAGAACTCAATAGAGAAATGTAAAAACTGATTTGAATTTCAAGCTACTGTGAAATCTTGGCAGAGAATGTTTTAATAAATAAATGCCGTAAGAGTAGTTAAAATATGCTTCCATATCTCAAAACATAAAATGTAACCTGAGGAGAGTGCCTGTGTTGCCCTGGTGTCTGGGAAGGAGGGCCAGACCTTGGAACTTTGAAAGCTGCTTTTCACAGGCCTTACAGGGTTGCTTGAATCTTCATAGGCCTAACCTTGGCCCGGAAGGAAAGTTTAAAAAGTTGCTCTGTAAAGCCATTTGATGACCTTCACCAATTGCATCTCTGCTAAGAAGCAAGAAGCATTGTTGCCTGAATGAACAGAGGGTGTGCTGCAGCCCTGAGATGTTTGAGTTGAACAGCATGATTTTCATTGAGCATTTCTCTGACGATTTTTCCAATTACCCCTGAATTTTCTATGCACTGTGTTTTTTGGGAAATGAGTTATGTTCTGTTTTTAAATCCAACAACTACTTTTGGGATCTTGTCTACACCTCTGGGATTTGAATGGGGGTTGTGTCCCATTTTACTATCTTTTAGGTTTACAAGTAAAGTGTTTATCTGCTTCCCTTGCCCAAAGGGGTTTGATTCCTTAAAGTCTGCTGCTTAGAGTGGAAGTTCAGCAGGTAAGTGTTCATGCTGCAAGTTCTTTTTGGACACCTGACAAAGGGAGTGATCAGTGAAGGCCAATGGCTACTTTGGGATATGCAAGGCTGAATATTTTGGGTTTCTACTGTCCACAGTCCTCCTCTGTTATCAGAACACTTTGCCAGTGCACTAATCTGTTTGGAGACAAAATTTATTAGTGTGTTACTAAATGTTAATTTTCTTTTTCAGAAAATACAATTCCGTGCCTAAATTAATTATTAATATTTACAATATTTCATTCCTTACACTCCCTCACTTGCTTTGCACACAGCCTTTCCTTGGCAGAATTCTGCAAAATGTGTGTCACACACTACTGAGATCATTCAGCCCCTGATGTATTTGTATTGATTTGTTTCTGGTAGTAGTTTATCCTAAACTGTGTGTAGAATGCAGGTATTTTATGTTAATTGTTGTGTAGTGAATTCTCTGTGTGAAATTCAGAGGAAACACAGATTCGGTGATTAACAATGCCAAAAATGCAAGTAACTAGCCACTGTTTAAATAACAGTAGTGTTATTTCTTTTTTGTGGTCTTTTAGACTTTTGTTGCCCTAAAATTCAATAATTTTTTTTAATTACCATTTACAATAGCATCAAACAATATCAAACACTCAGAAATAGATCTAATTTAAAAATATGTGCATATCCCCAAAGATACATATTAATTACAAAGCAGAATGCAGTAACTTTATTTATAAGGAGGCAGACATTCCCTTGACCAAATAAAACTCCTAGTACATCCTACCGCTTCTGTGGTACTCCTGTCCAAATGTATGATCTAAATCTTATCATAAGGAAATATTAAACAAACCCAAATAGAGTCCTTATACAACATAACTAGCTGAAACTATTCAAATATTTCAAAGTCATGAAACACAAAGGAAGATGAAGAACTGTTCCAAATGACAGGACACTAAAGCAACGTGACAACTGAATGCAACACATATCTGGGGTTTACTTTTGCTATGAATGATATATTTAAGACAATTTGTGATTTCCAAATAAGGTCTACAGATTTTAAATAATATTGGTGTTACCTGTGGTCAAACGGGATAATGATTTTTTTATTAGGAAATACAGATTAAAAGTGTTTAGGAGTAAAGAAGCAGGCGTAAGTACACAACTTACACTCAAAAAATTCTAAGTGTCAGGTGTGTTCATGTATAGAAAGAGAAGGAGAAGGGTAAAGAAAATGTGGTAAGGCATTCATTTAAAGAAGTTGGGTGAAGAGTATGCAGTGATTTTGGTAGAGTATGGTTCCTGTAATTCTAAAAATCTGAAATTAGAACAAAGTAAAAATTGAAAAGAAAAAATGTAATGTAAGACAACTACAGAGAAAACTATGAAATTATAAAACATCATTCAGGGAAATTAACAAAAACCGAAGTAAATTAAACAATACACTATGATGAGAAGACACTTCTCTCAAAAGCAACCTCTGGGTTCAATACAATCAGAATTAAAATTCCAGCAGATTTTTTTTTTTTTAATCAGGCAAGTTGATTCTAAAATTTTATAGAGAAATGTTAAGGGCCAAGAACAGCCAAAACAATCTGAAAGAACTGGATGGGAAAGTAAGATTTACTACAAAGCTACAGTAATTAGACAGCATGGAAATGGTGCCTGGATAGACAAATAGACCAATGAAAAAGAACTACGATTTGTACATATCTTAATATATGATTCACAACAAAAGTAGCAATATAGAATAAAAGCAACACAGATGAAAGACTATCTTTTCAATAAAGCCTACTAGGAAAACTAGATATACATTTGGAAAAAATTAAATGAGTTATACCTCATATCAAGACCAAAAATTATACACCAAGGGGGTGGGAGGATAGGGGAGTTTATAAAACTACATGTGAAAGGTAAACAATATAGCTTCTAGAAGTCTATCCAGTAGATTATCTTCATGACCTCAGAATAGGGAAGAACCTAAAATGGGAAAAAATTAACCAAAGTGTGACCTCTTACATATCATTACACTTGTGTCTCCTTTACCAGTTCCAAGAATTAACAAATTAATCAACAAATAACTTTCAATTTGTCTATTAGGGGTACAAACTACAGCAAGAGTTTTCCATCTCAAACAGGTTCGTACTTTATTGCCCTGCTCCACCCTCTTCTTTTCCTTTGCCTCCTTAAAGTACGTATGTCCCTTTCATTCTGTCTGTTCCCTGCTGCCCCATCCTATCTGTTGGTTTGCCCCAGCCTGATTCTACTACTACATCCCTAATTCTGGCTTTTAACTTCACCTTTGTTCTCTATGCCCAACCCTAGTTATTTCAAACTTCTCTCTTAAACTGCAGCCCCTCAAATAAACTCACCCGCAGTCAGGGTCTTTCAATCCACTCATACCAAGGGTCCTCCCCGCGATGATCCTACTGAAGGCAAACTCTGATGAACGGGAACTATATTCAAACTCCTTCCCTCTATTCCTTTTTACCTTTAGGCAGAACTCTGACATCTCCCTAAAACAAAGCTTGCCTTTTTGCTCTCCCCAACTTTGAAGTTTCAGAGATATATGTAAAGTTCAAGTGACTGTGTTTCAATCTAGAAGGTAATTTCCAATGCTTTCAAAAATGCTGACAATAAAAATGGCCATAACAATGCCTTTATTGCCAAAATAATCAATTTTATTGATCACTAGACACAGCCCAGGGCCTTGTCTAATTACGGTATGTTTTGGTATTACTGAAGCAAATAGGATGTTTAAAACAACAACAAATGAGATATCAAATGCCATCTCACAGGTAGAAACTACCCCCTCTGTAAAATATTTCATTATTAAAATAAAGAGCTCCACCCTGTGAGCTGTCACCAAAATACAGGAAGAGACAAACTGAGGAATGCTGAAAGCCTCATTTAACAAGGCTGTTTCAATGTCCTAATTTCACAAGTGGGTTTACCAGTTCAGTGAACCCAATCATGTAATCCATGCAATAATTCTCATTTCAAATCAAAACAAGACCTTATACCAGTTAGTTCCTTCCCAAAGGACAAAGAAAAATAAAACTTTGGGAGAAAACTAGACGTACTTTGCGGAAAGAGAGACTAAAAACTATCTGGGGATATCAAAGACTATCGCTTGTTCTTTTGTCAAAAGCTAAATTTGCAACAAGTAGATTTCAGAGAGATTCATGAAGACAGCCAGAATCCTTCATCAGACAAACAGAGAATCTGTTTTCAGCGTAAGAGATAGTAAGCACAAAAATAATAGATATGGGGCAAGGAAACAAGGACAGATGGAAAACAGCCTTAAAAGGGAAAAGGGAAAGAAAAGAAAGGAAACATGAATCGAGGGATGAGATATCAGAGCGAGGATGAAAAGTGTAACAACCAGAACCACAAACTGGCTAAGAGAAAACAGTAATTCACTTGGTAAACTAAAGTCAGCATGGTAAACTAAATAAATGCAGGTAAAGAGAAAATTAGAGATCTGTATAAATTACCATACTAAATGACTCATCACAAGCATTTTTCTTTCCACTTTTTGGCCAGTTACAAAGAAAATTTAAAACATAAGATTATGTGGAAGAAGCAGCAGTAAGATACCATCATCATCTTAATATATGAGTAAAAGGGACAGAAACCAGGATAAATCCACAACAACATAAAGCTATTTGAAACCGATATGAGTTAATATAATTATTGCATTTCCACCTATCATTAACTTCCAACAAAATGCCTAGTGCAAATTCAGATTCGAAATGCACAGGAAATGTATTCATGAAAATTACGCTAAGTCAAAAAACTGTGAAACCCATTCCAAAGTTATCTCTAAATTTACAAGACTCACCTCACTTCAATATTTAGAGTAAGGTTACTGAGAATTAGTTTCACTGTGAACTCCAGCACAGCTCCTCATCTGTCCTCATGCGGTTTAGGTGACACCCCACTCCCCCCATCCCTTTGTCTTATCTTATCTTGAACAGAAACAGTTTCTGCAAGTGACACTAGAGGAAACACATGCAATCTTGAAAACTGGGAAAGCTGAGTTATCACCCAGCACAGATCAACATGTCAACCCAATTTTGGAGATGAAGGTACTCAGACAGTGTACCTCTCACTAAACCGAAAGGGTCAATTTCTCCAAAGGTACTTCTGTACTTAGCATGTATTCTGTGCATGAAGCACACTAAACGGTCACCATTTCACACACACAATTTGCACTCCTGCCAGAAAGGCCTCTCCCCTATTCTTCACATACAGCATTTCTACTCACTACTTCAAAAATTAAGCAAATCTCACCTCCCTTAAGCCTTCCACGATAACCCTTTTCAAAATTAGGTGCTCCCTCCTCTGTGTCTGCTTTTAATTTTATATAGCATTAGTCTCTCTCTGCTTTGTTTTATACTTCCTTGTTAAATTTTAATCTTTCCTTAGAGTTTAAGGACAAGAATCAAATCCCGCTTATCCATATACTGCCATCATTTAATGCAGTGATGGGGATTATTTAAATTTTTGTTGACTGAACAGATGCAGAGGAAATGCTCTATTCAATCTTAGTGGCTAAACGAGATGTATCAGGTCAGAACCTGTACAAACAACATAGCGTCGGGTGCTAAGAACAGAGTTTCCGAGGAAGCAGATGTACACCATTATTAGTTCATCTCTACAGAATTTCAAATCTAGCACATACTTTAACTTGTCTCTCTAAAGAACCAACAAAAATTTGTATGCTTAAGTAGAATTTTAATATACATATTTAAAGTGTCCTATTTTAACAATCATTTTTGCCATTACCCCAAAATGTTAATGAACACAATACAGAGTTCCTAAACTAAAACTGACACATACAACAAGTAGCAGTAATGAAAGGCAATTATGTAAATTAGAACTTAACTGGGAATTCTATGATCATTTCATTTTTTTGTCATTATTCAAAACCACAGATTTATGTATACAGAGAAAAAGACCAGTTACAAACAAAACTGCAGAAAGAAGGCTGTGGCTCTGTAGGGAGAACAAGGAGCAAAGTCACAAAGCAAAGAAGAAAAGTGGGTAAAACAATGATGAGGTTTCTTCCGAGAGATGTGGGAAAGTAATTCTTTTTCTTCCCCCTTCCATGTGGACTGTACCAGTTTTGACATGGTTTCTTCTTTTACTCTTAGTTGTAAGAGTTCTGTTCAGCTACTCTTCAGATGGCTCTCAAGGCTAGTTAATCTAGAATTCAGTTGTAATTCTGATGTAGTTGCGGGGGAAGGTGAGCACTGTTTATCCTACTCCTCCATCTTGAGATGTCTCTATGGTCACTTACTTTTAACACTATATTCCTATTTGTTTCAGTTTGCTTACCATATAGATCATGCCACTGCTAACCAAAAACCACTGAAAATTTAACACTGCAAAAGCTACATTCTTAATTATAATTTAAATTCTAATTAATTCATTAACTTGCCTGTTTTCCAAACCATTTTAAAATTAATTCTTATTTCCCTATTCCTCTAAATCAAAATATAACATAGTGCCTTAGTTTCATATTTTATTAAACAAACTGAGTTTGTCAAGTTTGGGAATGTTTCCCAAGGTCTTAAACTTTAAAACAACTGATTCTGGAAACTTTAAAAGTAAATGATACTTTTTCCCTGTGTTACAGCTCTAATCAAATGAAAACTAAAATGAATTGGAGGAAAAAAATTAAGTGCTTCTTTATGTAACATCAATATTTTACCTTTTAAACACAAAGTCTGTGCTTCAAGCAGCCAGCCCTATTTCACCCATTTTAATCATTAAATTCTGATATTTCCCCTTAGGAAAGATATTACATAATTAAACAATAATGAGATACTTTCTTTTACCCATCACAGTAATAATAAAACAGCGGTAACATCAAGTTGTTCTGTTAGACTATAAACTAGCAAACTCTCTGAACCAGCACTTCCTTAGCATACACCAAGGACATTTATAAAAGCGCTGTGAGAAAAACTGCAAACAACCTAAATGTCTATCAATAAAGAGAACAGTTTAATAAATTATGCAATATCTGGAGTACAGGCAGTCGAGCAGCAATTAAAAACAGTAAGGTGGAACTTTACCTTTCAACATGGACACCTAAGGCCTGCTGTTACATGAAAAATGAAGCTGTAAAACATTTTGTAGAGAATTCTTTTATATTAAAAAGCACAAACTACATATTTCTACAAGCCTAAAAGTCTAAATACCAATAAAAGACACAGAAGTATACATACCAAAATGAAAACAGTGCTCAGTTTCTAGATAATGAGCAACCAGATGGAGGCCTAGGGGAATATGAACTAGACCTGTATTGTTTTGATTTGTTGTTAGCAAATGAATGCATTCACTTATTAGATTGATCGATTATTTAAAATGAACACAATGTAAAAAATGTTGTTAAAAAAATTAGGGGGCTTTAATAAAGAATATGAGGAATTAAAAAAAAAAAGAACTTCCCTAATAACAATTCCAAAGATCAGATTTTTCTTTCTCAGTGGCAAAAGGAAAAAAAGGACTAAATATTATGACTTTAAAATAACTTTCGAACCATGATCCACAAAAAATTCCAGACAAATTACAGTTAATTAGGAAAAAAAAGAAAAAACACTGAAGAAAGTAGAACATAGTATTTATCTGACCTGGTAAGAAGAATTAACTAATAAATTTTTAAACTTCATATAAACATTTTATAAAATTTTTATATATAATTAATAAAGTTTTACATTTTATAAAAATGGTATATAAAATGCTTATTATTTTTAAGTGGTAGCATTATAATTTTTTTCCTTTATACATTTCATATTTTTGAAACTTTCCAAAGAATAGCTATTGCTTTTATAATTTAAAAAAAGTGTTACCTTTTGGATGATGTAACTTTCATCCAAAAATAAAATAAATTCTACGAAGATTTAATTTGGTCTTACAAGTAAGTGCTTACAAGTGTTACAGTCTTTTTTACTCAGTCACACTTGTTCAAACCTAAGGTCAGGAAAAAAATAGTACACAAACCCTCAGGATGGAAGTTTAAAACTTGGAATGTGCCCAAATTACTAAATTTAGCTTTTTGATTTTTCAAAATGACTGCTCTAACTCTCATAAAAAGCTGAGGTTAATTTTTTTTCACATATGAAAATGATCCTGTCTCAGCCAATGTCCTATACCATGCCCTTCCAAATTATTCGAGAAAGGGTTCTTAAATATCCTTTAAGCCACTAGTTTGGGTTTTGGGTTGTTGTTGTTTTTTTTAGCAATATTCTTGGTGTTTGGGCTCATTAAGCCCTTGACAATCCCAATCTCACCACCTCTAAGAGATTTTAAGTGGATGACATGACCTAGAACTTATAATTTGAGAAAATTTTTACAAGAAGTAGTCGATATACCGGTATTCACATTTGTTCTGTGAACTTGCAATGAAATTATTCACTGAACATTTATTGAGCATCTATTATAACAGGGCAAAGCATGAGGCTCTGAACACACAAGAATGTTTACAATCTACTGAAGGAGAAAGACAAGTAAACTGTTTGCACAGCACAAAGTGCTAACACAATGTATTCACAGGCATGGGGACGGACCGAGCTGGGGCAGGGAAGCAGGCTGGTGAAGGACAAGGAGTAGGACAAAGAGGCTGCGGAGACACATTTTGAACACAGTATGAAAAGATGAACAGAATGAAATCTTAAAGCAGTAATATGCTACACATTCCAAGAACACAAAACACCAATGTGTTTTATCTATCAAACTACCTTGTATTCAATCTACCTTTCAAATGTTACTGTTACTATGATGCATCAGTCAACTCCATTAAAAAGCCATTTTCCATTCCTTTATAAGAACAGCAGTATGAATTTCTAATACAGGCCATATTCCCTCAAACGAATGTATCACTAAACTTTGACTAGACATAAAAATTGCTAACCAATAACAAAATAATATTAAACAAATAACAACTAAATAAAGTTCAAGCCCTGAATAGCCTAATTGGAAAAGGAGAGGATCCTTTTACAGGTCACATACACCTCCTGACCTGTATTTTGCAATCTGCTCTCAGACTGTCAATAGATAAGCAGCACAGCTCTCAAGACAGGAGACTGATCTTTGGCAAAGCCAGGCATCCACCCGGGTGCTGCTATCCCCATACGCTGCCCTCAGACGAGCCAAGGCAGGCCTGGAACTTGAGAAGGTTTATTTCCAATCTGGATGGTTGCCAACATGTCTCATTCAAAGTCGAAGGACAAGGGCCAGCCCAGCCCCCATGCACAGATCCAAGGTAGCAGTACCTTCTGTACGTATTCCCGACCCTGAGGTGACCTGACACATTCTTCCATGCCTGCTAATAGCCATACAAGAATTTGCTCAGCCCTGTTACTACCTAGACTCTAACCTCACCACTGGCAACCCAGCAACAGCAAATTCCAAGTCGGAGGAGGATCAAATGTACTGGAGAGAGCACACTGGTCCTACTGGGACATAACTAAGTACTACAAAAACAGCACCTCATTTACAATGTACAAATGATAATATCAAAGTATAATCTTATATACATGACAATAAAATTATTCCCCGGCCTAAACTACCCAAATTTTTAAGAACCACCTCACAAGTTGGGGGAGTGAGGGGATTAAACGCTAAGAGCAAACTCAGTTTCCTTGCTTTTACTCACTAAAGAAAATCTCTAAGAGATACACCATGAAATTCTTATGATCACTTAAGAAGCCATTTTTAACAGGTAGAAGACAGTTGACACATGGAAAGTAAAAACACCTAACTTGCTTCAGTATATTTCAATATTTAAAGAATCAAAATTACTAAATACTAAATTGCATTCATTCTCTAGAAGTGACAAAAAAAGGCCCAATGGAATACAGAAGGACATCAGCAATACAGTAGTACAAAAACACATGAATATATAAAAAGAACATGTCAAAAATAAAAGGTAAGTTTATTCAAATTATTAGATTATAGGAGGGAAATCTATCAATTTTTTAAATTTGTATAGAGGCTATAATATGAATTTATTTTTATTTTTTAATATGAATTTATTAATACTACTGGGTGTAAAAATATACCATGTTTTAAATAATATTCTCAGAAGAACAAATCTATAATTCATAACCACTTAATTATATAAAAATAAGAAACCAAAAAACATTCATATTACCTGTTATATATTGTACAACACCTCAAAAAACATATAGTTGTTTAGGATTATAAATGGATATTCCTTTACATAAGTCATTAAGCAGTTATTAAGTCAGGGCTATAGCAAAGTGTTACGGCAATATCTAAGGATAATTACTTTTCTTTATCCAGCAGCAATAGAGAACCCACAAATCATAAATTCCAAATGTAGAAATGAAATCTCCCAATTGCCTTACAGAAATAAAAATGCATTTAATTTTTAAGGCCTTCCAAAATGTTAGGAGGAGTTATTTTACTTTAATTTCATTTTTGTAAAGAATATACAGGCAAAAAGAAAAAAAAGAGAAGACTATATAGGCACCCACATACACACACAAAAAATACTAAAATATCGTCCACCAAAATACCAACAATAGTGACAGAAATATTAAAGATTCTTACTCCATTTTGGTTATGTGAAATTTCCACAAAGAATAAAAGAGTTAATTTTGGCAGTGAGGGGATCTTAAAAGAACACTGATTAGTCACAAGGAATTCTATAATCATCCTAATGTTTTACCACTGCCTTACATTGTTCCTTCTCACATCTTTCCCCTATAAAATGCTCTCATAGTACCCACAGAACATCTCTGACGTACATCCAGATGATAAACAGCTGTTTGACGTCTGTCTCCTTACTAGAACATAAGCTTAATGATGGTGAGGTGGTGTCCGTACTGATCATAGATGTGCCTTAGGACTTGGTACAGGGCTTCCACCCTGTAGGCAGGCAAACGATTTTAAATGAACAGACAAGCTGGTTTAAATGCCTCAGAATATAGCTGAAGATCATGCTTTCCTCTCTTTTCACTAAAAAAAATGCTGGCTGATATATTTTATCACTATCTTCAGTATTTGAAAACATGTCTGAATCACCTCATTAGTTTTCTTTTTTCTTCCCAATTTAATCACTTCCAGTTCCCTAAATTTATCTTCAGTTACGCAGCTCGTATTCTGAACCCTAGCTTCTTCACAGTGTTTCAACTGTTAAATTTAGTATCAAGTCAAATATTCCAATTCCTATTTACTACTTATTATAATTGAAGGAATATTCATAATTTTATATAAAACTTGGGTAAACTCAATATTCTTCATATGGAAACATTCATCCCTCCTAGAATATGAATTCCAAGTTGCCAAAGACTTTCATTTTTACCATTCACCAATATCACTAGCACAGTACTTGCACCAATTACTATTAACTCACGTCTTACAAATTCTATATCATAATTATAAGTCTGTTAAGTGTTTTTAATAAGTTATTAACCAATATCACCCATAAAAACATTTAATTAAAAGAGCATACAGATAAACTTATTGTCACTTTTCTATCTCAGAGAATCAACTTAAATGTTTTCTGAAATGTCAGGTAAATATATTTAAAATCTAAATCTTTGAACAGGGTAGTTGAACAATTTGCTTTAATAATCAGTAATATTTACTAAAATAACAAGATGACTAGCACTGTTCATAATACTGTCTCCAAAGATTAGTACTCCAATAAAGGTCCCAATATCACCTCCATCCTATAAAATTTTGTGATGACCTAATGTCTAGCTAATGGAGAAAAAAATGCAGTAAGGTATAAAATCCCTCAATACTCTGCCTCTTCAACTGTAACCTCTTCTGTAATTACATCTACACCTGAACTTGACCCAACTCTTTTTAGAGCTGATTTCTCCGCATGTGCTCTTGATCCCATCTGTTCCCAGCTCTTCCAGAATCTGGGTGCTCCACACTCTCTGAACTGATTTTAATTGTGTATATTTTATTATACAAATTACATCTCAATAAAGTTAAGAAAAAAAAAATCCAAAATCCAACCCTTTTTACCATCTCCATTGTTTCCATCCTGATGTCTCTGAACTGGTTTTAGTCTTTTCCTCACCACTACCTTCTCTTTATCAGCAAGATTAGTAAAACAATAGTTCCTAATGAAAAATCTTTTGTTTATACTCACACCTAAAATAGCAGTCACGAAGGAGAATTTTCTGATAGGATAAGCAAGAAAGTTTACCTAACTTAGGTTATTTAGAGTAAAATAAATAATTTCAGTCTTCAATTACATGAATGATAAGGATTAAAAATGTGTTTATGGCCCTGACTGGGTGTGGCTCAGCTGGTTGGGCTTTATACTGAAAAGCTAAATGTCACCAGTTCAATTCCCCAGTCAGGACATACATGTCTGGGTTGCAGGTTCAATCCCGCTTGGGGCAGGTGAAAGAGGTGACCTATCAATATTTCTATTTCGCATTGATGTTTTTCTCCCTCTCATCCTCCCTCCCTTCCCATGTCTCTAAAAAATAATCTTTAAAAAATGTGTTTATGTAAAGGTATGTGTGTATACATATATACCAATAACCAAATGTCCTACATCTCCAGAAGGTAAAACATAAAGATAGGGTATTTTAGGTTAGACATGAAGAATCTTCATGAAGAACAAAAGACAAAAAGAGGTTACAGAAACTTCATGTCAGAAGCACTTTAAAATAAAGATAAAACAGTGAATTACTTGATTTGAGTATTTTAAATATGGTCTGCCTGGAAACAAATGACTAGATTCAACAGAATTAACTTCTACTTCAAAATTTTGTAATGAGTAATGAGTATACTCTTTTGATAACTCAGTAATTCTTAAGTCTCAACCACAGATTATGCACTATTTAACTCCTCCATGAGACAATGAAGGTTTAATAATTCGTGTATAAAAACTAAATTTTTAAAATATTTTGGTCGCCAGTGTTAGCTTCCTCAGTACTTGACAGAAAGTTTTATTTACACCAATTTAACATAAAAAAAGTAAAAAAATTGAACTGTACACTAAAGCCACCTAGGGTCCTTTGAAAAAGTACTGATATCCAGGTCTCACCCTCCAAGATCTGGGGTTTAATGGGTCTAGGCCATAAGCTAGGCATCAGGATTTTGAGAACCCTAGAATTTATTCTTTCACTTCTAACAGTAACAAATGGAAATTCAATCACTTTCATATTGATACAGTAATTATTTGGAAAGTCTCATTTTTACTGCAGGGAGAAATAAGGGAAAGAGTTCATGTGGTATTTTATACAATTTGGGGGAATTTTTAATGTTCAGGTTATAACTTTGATTAGCTGATTTTTTCCCCTTTAATTTACAGAGAAATACACTTAGCACCTGTTGTACAACTATAAATACTGCAACTTTGATGAGGAACAAGTACAGATAAATGTATCTTCAGTTAAAACATGCATTCATTCATCCCTTTCCTTTTTGTTCATTAATCATTTTCTTGAAGATACATATATACTTTAGGAAAAGCCAATTAAAGAGCCCTTTGCAGAATGCTTTTACAAAGAAAACTGTAAGGAAAAGCACTGCTAACTTACATATGTGCCTTATACATTTATAATACAATTCTGTATATTTCTTGGGCAAAGCCATCTATAATATCCTTGTTAAAAACACTAAGATTCTTTAATTATATTGTTATCCATTAACGTTCAACTAAATTGTCAATTTGAAATTTTAAAAATTAGTAAAGGTAAGTCAATTAAAAGACATCCAGTTTTCAAATACATAAATAATAGTCCTTGGAAAAAATGAAAGGTATAAAGTGGGGTAGTTCTGAAGTTCAAATACTAAACAGAGGACAGATACTTAACTCTATAGTAACAAACATTATGAGAAAATTATTTCTGGCCATGTTTTCAAATAGGTACTGATGGGGAAACTCAAGAGTTAAAGATTTTAGCTGTGGCCACTGTGTTCCAGGAAGGGAACATCCTGATGCAGATAAAGAATTATTGATCAACAGATTTAAAAAATACTAGGAAAATCGCCCCTGGACTGCAACTCCTATCTTATTAACCTTTTTTTCCAAACTCCTTACCTACCCTTCTCTTCTCCTTATAAAAAGGTCGGCTTGAGATGAGACATTAAGACGCTTTTTAGGGTACACAACCCACGATCTTCTCAGATCACCAGCACCTGAATAAAGCACCCATGATGATTCAATCCCTGTGTCTACTTATTGGTCTGGTAGTGACAGGAAGCACAATCTCCAACTTTTCTGGTTTCAGTATATCATTATGGTATCTCTTTATATATCAGTATAACAATCTCTCTATAGTAAAATAATTACATATTTACAACAATAACTTCTTTCTAACCTTTGTTCAGCCTCAAACTCACAAGCACCTTAAAGGTAAAAAAGTAGATTGCTATATCTAAGACACGACTCTCTCATAAAATAAAGACAAACTCTTGTATTTAAATTCAGATTCAAAATAGACCAGATTACTGGTACCTCAATAACCTAAAATTGTAAATGAAAAAGTTACTTATGAATTTTGCAATAGATATGACCTTAAAAATGCTAAATAGTAAAATGTTTAGGGAGACAAAATATTATTTCTGTACTACATTCACTTAAAAATGCAACAAATTGCTATTAATTTGAGTGCAATCTGTGAATCGTGTTTTTAAAAATTACTATTTATAACTATTACAGTTTCAGTATATCAGTATATATGTTTTCATTATTTCACTAGTTCTTTGTATATTCTATTCAGAATTTAAAAGCTTCAGTGTCTCACTTAAAGACAATCATTCAACATTTAAGAACTGAAGACAACTCAATAAAACTACTGCAGCCACAAAAAATGTCCACCTGATATGGCTCCTGCCAGAAGGGGTATAAGAACTTTTTACTTTTTATTTCAAACCATTCTGATACCATTAATGATATATAGAAGGCAACATAAATAGAAAATTTGAAGATGGCAGGTAAGCCCCAAATCTAATCCAATGTGTGTGCATATACATATATATATGCACAAAGTATTTTTGCACTATTTTAATATACATTGAGTTTTCTAGAAATACAAAACCATGTAAATGGAAAGAAGACTGTCCTTTATTTGGAACCTTACCAAAAGGCATTCGTCATTTTGAAAAAGTCATGTAAGCAATGCTGTTCATGGTATTTGAGTCACCAGTATAACATACCTATGTGCTAGTTTAATTTGTAGCAGCTGCATTCATGACTGTTCTACATATGGCTATTAGTATCTCATTACCTTATAGTACTGAAGTATCTAAACATCCGGATACTGAAATACATATATTAATATATAATTAATACAAATAAATGGACATTTAAATTCAAATTTATCATATTTACAATATAAATATTATTAATGTAAGTATTAATAAATTTAATCACTGTGATACACATAATTTCTAATTACCTGCTTTTTATATTCAGTTACGATATGTTTTTTAAGATTTTATTTGTATCTTTTTAGAGAGACGGGAAGAGAGGCAGAGAGGGAGAGAAACATCAATGCGTGGCTGCCTCTCATGCATCCCCAACCAGGTACCTGGCCCACAAGCCAGGCAAGTGCCCTGACTGGGAATCGAACTGTGACCCTTTGGTTCGCAGGCCAGCACTAAATCCACTGAGCCACATCAGCCAGGAAAAGTTATTATACTTTTAATTTTATCCATATAGACAAAATATGTATGTATACATATATGTACATACATGTACATGTAAGTTTTCTGTCTACTAATTTCATATCAGTATAGTAGATGGGGTATTGCAAAATAATTGTTTAGAAAAGGGGCCAAGTCTGACAGAATAGAAAATTACTAACATAACAGTAAAAGAGAATGAGACTAAGGCCAAAAACCTGACATGTTAAAGAATGAGAAATAATGGGACAGAACTTCTGGCCAAGATGGAGGTGTAGAAACACTTGGTCTCCTCACGCAGCCAAAAGTAGGACAACAACAAATTTAAAAACAGAAAGTAACCAGAACTGCCAGAAAATGGAACTGTTTGGAAGTCCGACAATCAAGGAGTTAAAGAAACATTCATCCAGACTGGGAGGAGGGGCAGAGAGGACTCGCAGCAAGGCAGCAACTGGTGGACTGGGCGGTCCCACATTTGTGTTCGGATAAACTGGGAGGACCAACTGAGGAGTGAGAGAGACTACACAATGCAGGGTTCGGACGCCGGAAAAGGAAGCCTCAAAACCTCTACTGGTAAAAACCTGTGGGGGTTGCGGCAGCGGGAGAAACTGCCAGTCTCACAGGAGAGTTCGTTTGAGAGACCCACAGGGTCCTAGCACATACACAAACCCACCTGCCCAGGAATCAGCACCAGAAGGTCTCAATTTGCTTGTGGAAAGCAGGGGAAGTGACTGAAAGCCGACCAGGAGCCAAGCAAAAGGCAGTGTTCCCTCTCTGACCCCTCCCCTATATACAGCGCTACAAGGCAGTGACGTGGGTTGCCTCACCCTGGTGAATATCTAAGGCTCTGCCCCTTAATAGGTGCACTGAAACAAAAAAAATATGGCCCAATCGAAAGAACACATCGAAGCTCCAAAAATAGAACTAAGTGATGAAGAGATAGCCAACCTAACATATTCGGAGTTCACAACACTGGTAATCTGGATGCTCACAGAATTGGTGGAATGTGGTCACAAAAGGGAGGAAAAAGTGAAGGTTATGCCAAGTGAAATAAAGAAAAATATACGGGGAACAGAAACTGGGACTCAAATCAACAATCTGGAGCAGGAAGAAGAAATAAACACTCAACCAGAAAAGAATGAAGAAACAAGAATTCAAAAAAATGAGGAGAGGTTTAGGAACCCCTGGGAAAACGTTAAATGTTCCAACATCCAAATCATAGGGGTGTCAGAAGGAGAAAAGGAAGAGCAAGACATTGAAAATTTATTTGAAAAAATGAAGGAGAACTTCCCCAATCTGGCAAAGGAAACAGGCTTCTAGGAAGTCCAGGAAGCTCAGAGAGTCCCAAAGAAGCTGGACCCAAGGAAGCAAACACTAAGGCACATCATAATTACATTACCCAAGATTAAAGATAAGGAGAGAATCTTAAAAGCAACAAGAGAAAAGGAAAGTTACCTACAAAGACTATCAGCTGGTTTCTCAAAAGAAATTTACAGGCAAGAAGGGGCTGGAAAGAAGTATTCAAAAATCATGAAAGATAAGGACCTACATCCAGGAATACTCTATCTGGCAAAGCTATTATTTAGAATGGAAGGGCAGATAAAGTGCTTTCCAGATAAAAGTAAAGTTAAAGGAGTTCATCATCACCAAGACCTTATTAAATGAAATACTAAAGGGACTAATCTAAGAAAAAGAAGATGATCAAAGCTATGAATAGTAAAATGACAACAAACTCACAACTAGCAACAACTAAACCTTAAAAAAAAAGCCAAGTAAACTGCTAGAATAGGAACAGAATTACAGAAATGGAGATCACATGAAGGGTTATCAGTGGGGAGGTGGAGGGAGATAATGGGGGAAAATGTACAGGGAATAAGAAGCATAATGTGTCCATGTCCATGGGTCATTCACACAATATTGTTCTCCTAAATGTCATACTGATGATACTGATTTTTATCAGGGTATATTTTAAGGAGTTTTTTTTAAGCGATGATCATACATGAATTGCTGACCTACCTCAATTTCCTACATAACCTGCCAACTTATCACAGTAAGCAATTTCATTTTCAATTAGATGAAAAAAGGAAGTAAGAAAAATAGATGAACGCTGGCAGTTAACTTCTCTTCACCATTTCTTTTCACTAGACTTTCAGGACTGAGACATTCCTGGCCAACAGACAAAAAGCAGAACCAGCCCATTCCCTAATGGAGTCAGATGAAAACTAATAATAAAATCAGGCACAATTCTAAGAGGAGACAATGGAGAAGAACCAAGCTAAGTCTACAAGGATTTGCACATGAGATAGCTCAAGCCCTTACAGTTTGTCTGGGTTGCTTACAACTTACCACATCACCGGAAAGATCACTACTGCGTGGAGAGTTGGGCGTGTTTTACTGGGAAATTATTGGAAGAATGAATTTTCTCTTTGTTAACATTTTTCCACACTTCTAGGTTGGCTCAGTAATAAATATATATGACCTTCAAAAAAATACCTGAAAGCTGAGCGTAGAGTTCTGGGTCATAGAGTTCAAAAATTTATCCCCTAAGGAATTCTATTTGATGTTATCCATATTATTACATAAAAAGTGCTTATTTTCTAGTCGCAGATGTATATAAAATGTGTCTGAAATAACCTCTAACTTTTTTAACTGTCAAACGATAGAAAAACTGAACTCTGAATTAATCGAGCCATATGAATTATCTTTTCAGTTTACTGCCACTAATTTAGCTGAATGATCTTTACCAAGTCTCTTAACCTCTCTAAGCCTGACTCTTCAACTTCTAGTAAGAACTGGAATTAAATGAACTCTGTGGTAATGTCTAAATTAAACTTTCTAGGCTTTCTACATGTCTGGTCTACAAAAACCTGAAGACATTCACAGCTCAAGTCAACAATTATCTAGACCAGCACTTCTCCACGTGTAGTCAATGGACCCCTGGTGATCCCCCAAGACCTTTTCAGAAAGTCAACAAGGTCAAAACTATTTCCATAATAATACTAACACATTTGCCCTAATAATGCAGAACCAATAATGGGTAAAACTTCTACCAGTTTATCTAAAATCAAGGTAGTGGCACCAAGCCATACCAGCAGTCACTGCACCAACAGTAAAAAGAATGCTGTTTCACTTAAGAATACCTTTGATTAAGCAGTAAAATGTATTGATTTCATTAGATCTTGATTCTCATATATACATCTTTTAATATTTTATATGATGAAATAGAAATTGTGCATAAAATATAAAGTATGATGGTTGACTCAAGGAAAATATTTGTGTGAATGTCTGAGTTCTAATCTTCTGGAACGTGCTGATCTTTTTTTTTTTCCATGAAACACCATTTTCACTGGAGAGAATAATTAACGAACCTTAATTATTCAAACTCTGGTTTCTGGCAGGTTTTATGTGTTCGTTTGTTCGTTTTTTGAGCGAAGCCTGTCACTTCAAGGAAAGCAAGTGACAAGTATTTGTTGACAATGGTATAATTCAAGTGAAAAGCAGAATCTGGGAAGACTTGTCTCTGTCACCTGAGCATAATAGCTTGTGCTGTTTGAATACTTAAAAGACTTTTCTGATGATATCAAAATATGATTTTAATATTACATAAATTTAGAAAATCTGCACAACTCAGTGAAGCAGTATGTTCCAAATGACCAATTCATCATATTATAAAATCATGCATTGGTAAAAGATTCAAAGTGCAAAACAGACCAACAAATTCTAATGTAACGGAGTACAGAAAGTTCACTGATAGGTTAAAGATTCTACTTGGGAACTTTAAGACATTACCACTCGCTGAGTTTTGGTGAAGTATCAAAGAAGAATACACAGAATCACCTGAAAAGGTTAAATCAGTACTTCCTTTCCCAATGATGTATCTGTAAGAGACCAGATTTTCCTCACATACAGTTCAACCAAAACAGCATAATGCACCAAACTGAATGCATAAGCAGATGACAATCAAACTATCTTCTACTTAGTTATATAGTAAAGAGATTTACAAAAATGTACAATAGTGCCACTCTTTTCACTAATTTTTTTCTTTTGGAAAATAGTTACTTTTCATAAATTATGTCCTTTCTGTTAACATGCAGTCATTAACTAGTGTTGTTTTTAAATGAATTACTTTTTAATTTTAACTTTAACACAGTAAATATTGATAAACAAAATTTTTATAGAGTTCTCAATAATTAAGAGTGAAATAGAGTCCTAAGACCTGAGATCTGCTGATCTACATAAAACTTTATCAGATCTTTTCCTAGGAAGGTGACACTCTCTAGTCATTCACAATCTAGTGAGAGTTGGGGAAAATGAAAGAGGATACACATCACATAACCGGTGATAAATATTATAATACATGTGTAATTCCAAATGGTAAATTTGGGAAAGCTACTTTGAAAGATTTATTCAAGCAGGTCCTGAAAGATGAGTAAAACTGACTAAAGAAAGTACATTCCAGACAAAGGTCTGTTTGAATAAGACTATGGAAATGAGAGAATGAGGACGTGTTTTTGGAGTAGGTCAATAGGACTAGAGCAATGGCAGAAGGATGACAAGTGCAAGGATTGAAAAGTGGGCCAAGAGATTAGGCCACATAGAGTTTCAATCTCACAATAAAAGTCTGGATCTAAAATGTATTAATGAAGGGCTAATATGAATTCTTACTGAGCTAGAGAATATTACCACTGATATCTACACTGACATATAACCCTAATGGCAATGCACAGGATAGGTTGACTGTACACTGAAGGAAAGAACCAAATATAGGGAGATGTGTATGGAAGAAAAAGAAATAAGGCCTGCTTTGGTCAGAGGGGATGGAAAGTAAAGGATGACCTTCCAGAAGCAAAAGAGGGTCTGGTAACTGACAAACATGGCAAGTGAAAAGGGAAAAAGTGAAAGTTCTCAGCATAAACTAGGGTAATGAAAAGTATCATAAGGAAAACAGAAGAAAACACAAGTTTCTAAAAGGAGATGAATGTAATGGGAACATGTGAAATTCTAAGATGTCTGTAGAGCAGCAATTTTCAACCTTTTTCATCTCATGGCACATATAAACTAATTATTAAAATTCTGCGGCACACCAAAAAATATATTTTTTGCCAATCTGACACAAAAATAGGTATAATTCTGATTCAT
Organism: Mormoops blainvillei; assembly: GCA_004026545.1. NCBI lineage: Eukaryota > Metazoa > Chordata > Mammalia > Chiroptera > Mormoopidae > Mormoops > Mormoops blainvillei. The sequence goes on from PVJD01001617.1 coordinate 93,757, forward strand.
TCAAACCGGACAGTTATTGTTGTTCTGGCTGTTGTCATTTTTTTGATTTGACAGTCTAAGGGAAAAGAGATCAGTGCCCCTGACTAAATAGTCAGGTACTGCATGTTTTAAAAATTCTTGCAGCAGACTGGTTGAAAATTGCTGCTGTAGAGTATCAGTTTAGAATCTGGTCAAGGTGTTATAGAAAGAAATTTGGGGGGAAATCTGCATATGAATAAGAGTTAGGACCACAGGACTGATATAATTATTAAAAATAAGAACAGAGTAAACAGTGTAAAGTGCAAAGTGTAGGATTTTATGAGATATGAACAGTAAAGGCACAGGTGGAGAAAATTAAGCAATAAAAAGAAAAAAGGAAAAAGTGGAAGATCTGAGAAAGTACATGACCACAGAAGTAAAGGGAGAGAGTTCAAGGAGGATTAGTTGGTCAAGGACTGAAAAGGCTGGAAAATAATAATGATCTAAATGAAGTCACTGGACCTATTAATCAGAAGGTTACAGAATAGTCTCTGTTGAGTGTTTAGGGACAGAAGACAGATAACAATGAATCTGGGTTTATGGCCTCATTAGCATGGTATTAGGTACAAGAAATAACTATTTCACCCAGGGCTACTTGACACTATGTCTTCCAAACAAAGGTTTGTTTGCTTTCAAGTATAAAAATTTTTAATAAAACTACTTCTCTAAAATTTGTGTTAGCTTCAGAGAATTTCAGAATAGTGTGAAACACTGATTTAAGCATTCAAACAGAACACTAGCATTTACCTAATCGATTTTATGAAAAAAACAGTTTACTATTGTGCTATATACTAGACTTCAATCTATCAGTAAAATATTATTCTTAGTGTAGATAAGCCTACTAAAGTATACTTTAGTGCAAATCCAAAAAATAATATTTACTTAAGAAAAACATACCCTATTATCCAATCCATTTTTATTAGTAGTACCAAGCAAAATATGAGCTCAAACTTAATTTAGGTATATTTATGTGATGTATACAGCCAGACCTATGCTTATGTAAAGGTAATATGTAAAAGACCCATATTTATTAGTTTAATTTAGAAAACAATCATTTATTGTACCAAAAAATCCTTCCCTTTGCAAAAGAAAACTCTATTGGGATCCTTTAAATACATATGAAGTTTCCCCAGGGCAATACAAAATTACAATTTAATTCATTTATTTTTTTTAATTTACACAAAACTTTACAAGAATGCACTTGTTTAAAGCAAATTTATAAAGCATGAATTAAAATGGGTAGTTGTTGTGGGGTTTGAAAACCATAAGGAATGGTTTAGACTTTACACACCAGAAGGTCTCCCTTTTCTCACCAACAGCTGGGGAGGCTGGAGCACCATGAAGCACAGAAACCAGAGGGTCAGGACCAAAGAGGGTGTATCACAGGGGAGTTATCTCCCTTAGACTTGAAAGCAGATGACAGCTGCATGAGTGTCATGATGTTATCATCCTTGATTAGACACAGAAAGACAAAACAAATTAATCCTGAAGGAGTTTTTTCAAAGCTTTGAGTCTTTAAAAGAACACACAAAGCAAAGGCTCTGGGTCCCGATCACCTGCCAATCTCAACCCTCACTGCTATACCACCTTAGCAAGTTCATCAGAGCTCAGTTCTCAGCCACAAAATGAGATCATAAGAACTACCTCACAAGATCAACATTAGGATTAAATGAGAAAATGACTCTAAAACATTCAAAGCAGTGGCACATCACTGGTCCTCAAGAATTATTAGAATTGTACTGTTCTAGGGTCATTTTGGATCACTCATTTAATCCATCATTATAACATACTGACAACCTCCCAAGTGGAGACATAAACCTTTGACTGTTAAATCTTGATGACCTACTTAGCTATCTACATGTACTGAAAATAGCAATCTCTGTCAATGTTTCATGCCGAACAGTAGGATCCTAGAGAACTCGAGCAAAGTCCATGAGATTCTGGACCAGTTCCTGAAGCACACCTTTAATAAATAATAGCCCATTTACGACATTCTAACATCTTGTATGTAGCCATCAGGTTATCTCCATTTTTGCTAGTAACTCATTAAAGTCACCAAATTAAAGGAGAGATAGGGTAAAAAGGAAAAAGGACTCATGGACATGGACAACAGTGTGGTGATTGCTGGGGGAAGGAGGATATAAGGGTTCTAAATGGAAATGGAAACAATACAATAAAGATTAAATTTTAAAAATGGGAGATGAATTATAAAAAATTAACAAGTGGTTTAAACATTCCTAACTTATGTTGCATCCCCTTCAAAAAAGCAAACTTATCAGTAAAATGTATCTCCATGAAATAAAAAATTTTAACTGAAATAATTTTTTTCTGGTTTCTAAAATATCTGTAGCGAAATCTGGTCATATAGCCAAGCTCATTCAATTCCCTTCCTCCTCTCCCCTCACCACCACACCTGACAGAAAATCCTTCTCAAACTAATATAAACTTACTCAATTAGCCACTGAGTACATGATGACTAGTCTTACTCTTTACACTCATCTGTTGTCTCCATTACCTCAATGGTCAACATAAGCCATAGTTTTGTTTGAAACCTCAAGCACAAGCATAACAGATGCATCAATCATCCTGCTCTTATTATCTTCAAGTCAACAATGACAGACAAGAAAAGCACAGAAACTAATACATTCCTCTTCAAAACACATACATACACATACACTTTGCTCTTCCCCAAAATACCAAAAGGATAACAGACGGCAAAGCATGCCCACAAACCAAAACACAGCTATTTCATCTAATTTTAGGAAAAAAACCACAAGGAAGCAGAGAAAAGCTCTCTCTGGAATAACTCAATCCTCAAATCAGGGAAATTCAAAGAGCACAACATGGACAAACCAACAGCCTCAATTCTCTCTTGCGGGATACTAATTCTATCAGTGTCAAATCAAAAGGAACAGTATGTTTTTAGAAGATACCACAAAAATTTAAAATCTCTTCTTCAAAACAAGAAAGTCTACTTACAGAGAAAATATCTAAATATATAATTTTCAAGCACAGGCGATATTGGGTTGCTGTGTATGAGTATGACATGATTTCAAATTCACTTGCCTATGACTTAAATAAAGTTGTTTTATTGCCCTTGTTTATGACAAGACAAAGAAAAGCTGTTTTTAGAAGTTGTTTTGATAGAAGAATGAAACAAGCTGTGTCCAGATCATCTCATCTGTTATCGTTAATTATCACTCAATAGCTTAGCTGCTGAGGGGCCCCACTTGGGGCTTACAGATAAGAACATGTAGAGAAGCAAATATGGCATGGGAACATTTAGGCTATAGTGAGAATTTGTGATGACTATTGGAGAGTTTGGATCTGGGCAAGGCAACACTCTGCTGACTTAAGTAGCTCCCTGAAGACCATTGGGGTATTAGCTCCTGTCTGGGTCAGGTGATTCCTCCTAGACAGTGGTGAAAACAGAGAAGCAGCACCAGGGAAGAAGATCATCCTGCTCAGCCACTGGGAGCATGGTTCCCTAGCAACGTGTTCTAGCAACAAGAACAGTGGGGTATTAGCTCTCCCCTGTCCAAGTACTGTCTGCTGAGTGCCTACTCATGTAAAAAGGTACAACTAATCTAAATTTGGACTTTATTGCTTTCATCACCCCTTGCCCAGAACAACAGTGTAATTATCTATCATTGCTTTGGAGTACATTACTTCTTTCCTGGCTTCTAAGAGACTTTATCCTAATAAGTCACAGAGATGTAATATACAGTATAGGGAATATAATCAATATATCACTATAGCTGTATGGTGACAGATGGTTACTACACTTGTAGTGATCAATTTGTAAGGTATATAAATGTTGAATCATTGTGCTGTACACCGGAACTAATACATTATTGTATGTCAACAACTATAATTTTTTTGAAGTGACACTATCTTGTATGCTATCGGCTTATGAAATTCTGTGAACCTGAGTTAAATAAGTTGCCGGGAAAGACAAAATCAGTCTCTGAGCATGATTTTGCTTCCCAAAACAAAAATACTGGTTTACTTCAAACCTGGTTTTTTGTTTTTTTCCCCCACTGCACTCTTTTAAAGATGAAAAACATATCTGTTCAAAAAAAGACCCAATTATAACATTTCCATCTAGAAGTATCCTTTATTTGTATATAAAATATCATAGCCAGGTGGTCGTTAGTTGATTAAGTTGCTCAGCCCCAGACAATATATTTCTTCCTTTTTTGGAAGCTGTGAACAAGGCCCAGTCTAGCTGCTGATTAATCTGAGTAAAATCTTGTACTACTTTTTCCCTGGAACTCTGAAGAGAAGAAAAAACAAACCATAACCTAATTGTTTTGGGAAAAAGTACTGCTCATATACTAGGAAACTTCACAACATATCTTTAAGGAGAAACCCTTTTCTTTAGTAATCCTCAAGAATTTGTCCAAAATAAAGAGCATGGATTTAGTCTATTAACCAAAATTCAGAATAACTACATAAAATTGGCATTAGCAAGACAGATGAATAACAGCAAACTGCAACAGATTTATACAGAAATTTAATGTCTTTATAAGAAACTGGGGAGGAAGAACAATTATTTCATAACAGTCTTATTTGCTACATCAAGCCTGTGTTGCCTTTTTTGTTTTTGCTATCAAAGTCCAAGTGAATAAAAGTATACATTCAAAAGAAAGCAAAGGATTATTGTAGCCAAATTTTTTGAAACAGAGTCATTAAAATATTTTTTAATGAAAAACAGTGATGCTATCAAACCAAGACTAACCAATAAAGAAAATTTTAGAAAGCCTCATTAAGGTCTAACAGTATGCTAAGAAAAAGTACGTTATGTTAACAAACCTAAATTATGTTTCTCGTTGAGTTATATAGAGCACCAAAAGTTCCCAAAATAGTTTTTTGACTAAATGAGTAAGTGAATAAACTATTTTCTAAAAGTATATATTAGGTCCTGGTTGAGTACCTCAGTTGGTTTGAATGTCGACCCCATACCTCATGATTGCTGGTTCAATCCCCCCTCAGGACACATACAAGAATCAAACTATGAATACATAAATAAGTGGAACAAATCTCTTCTATCTCTTCTCTCTCTCAAAATCAATTTTTAAAAAGCATATAAAAGAAAAATGGCCTCAAGAATTTTTCAGATGTATCACAATGCTAAAAGCTGTTTTAAATGCACTATGGAAATGCTACGAACTCCCAAAGGTACTAATTAATGCCCCAGTTGTTTTCCATTTGCTCCACAATAGCCCCAAATCCCTTCTCTGCTCTGCCCTGCCCCAGGAGGATGAGCCTGCATAGATCATGACCTAGGGTCCCCTACTGTGTTCTAATAATGGGAGTCAGCCCCGGCCAGTGTGGCTCAGTTGGTTAGAACATCATCCAGTAAACTGAAAAGTCAAGGGTTTGATTCCCGGTCAGGCAGGGTACATGCCTGGGTTGCAGGTTTGGTCCCCAACTGGTGTGCACGCAAGAGGCACGGATTGCTGTTTCTCTCTCACATTGATGTTCCTCTCCCTCTCTCTCTCCCTCTCCCTTCCCCTCTAAAATCAATAAGCATGTTTTCAGGTGAGGATAATAAGTAAATAAATAAACTTATTTATTACTTAAATAAGTAATAAATAAGGGGCAAGGGGTGATTAAATTAAAAAAGAAACGGAAGTCTCTGGCTGAGACCTAGAGACAAAGGGAAGAGATATCAGGGAACTCTCCCTCCCTCCCTCCCTCCCTGCCTGCCTGCCTCAAAGCTACAGCTCCCCTGGGCCCTCCTCCACAATGCCAGTTCTCTGTTCTGATAATCTCCGGAGAATTAAGGGCGTCTTGCTGGTGCTATTCCCTGGGTGCTTCACCATCCCTTGTTTGTTCCCTAACCTCTATAATCTCTTCATTTGCACCAACAAGGATGAAATTTCTTTTCCTGCTGCGACCTTGCCTGATGCAGCTAGTAATGCTAAGTCTGGTTATTCAAAAACAGTCCATTATCTAAAGAAAGCCAATTAAAAAGTTTCAAAAGATTTTAAGAGCTATATGAGCATTATTTATATATTACTGCCATCTGTATAATTGTTGAAAAGTTAACTACTTTACTTCCACATGAAGCTGGTTAATAAGCTGAAATGTTCATTACAATTAACTTTGGGTGTGTAATTTAACACTGCATTGTTCTATCAAGATAAATGCTATAAAGCCTCAAATATGCTTAAAAGAAAAAAAAATGAGATTCTGGTAACTGATATTTCACTTCCATCTATCATAACCCTGATTAATCCAGGCAATTTTTTTTGTTGTTGTTGTTATTGTTGAAGCCCTCCCAAAGAACAGGATGAAGGAAAAGGTTTAACCAGTTGTTTTCAAATTTTGGTGTGCACGTCAAGCAACTGAGTAGCTGGTTAAATGCTAAGGCCCAGACCCTACCCACACCTCTCTGATATGTTTGTAGTTCCCCAGGTAATTGTGATGCACATCTAAATTTCAGGGCTACTTAAAACTAGCCAATTTCAAGATACCAACCAAATCTCCAATATATTGCTTTCTTCCTTTTGATTTAACATTCCACATTAAACATGGCAAAAAAAACACAAAAAACCCAAAGTAAGAATAATAATGTGCATTTACTAAATGCCAGTGTGGTACGTCCTTTACATGTAATATTATCTAATTCAGTCCTCACAAGAACCACAGCAGGTAGGTAATACTGTTGCCTCCATTTTACAAATGAGAAAACTGAAGCCCAGAGAAACTAAGCAATCTGACCAAAGGTCATGAGTGGTAAAACTGGGATCACCTCAAGTCTGCCTGTTCTCTTACTCAGAAGCTGGACAAACAAGTATTTGTGCATTTAGGGAGGATTAAGCCTAAGGACCAAGCAGCTAGGCAAACAATAACCCTCCCTGTCCCCTCCCGGCCCCCAACTCCAACTATTCAACCAACAAGCTCTCCTGACTCTCTCCACCCATCACTCACTTACCAAGGCCCTCCACCTACATGGTGTGCCACCACATAGTGGTAGAATGACCCAAGTCTGTACATATACCAGCACTTCTTCCACATGAGTACCTACTACAAGCTACGTACTATAAGGGATCCAAATTCTAAGTACTGGCCGTGAGCTTGAGCAAATTTAACATCTGTGCATTAGTTTTCTTCTCTGTAAAATAAGGGTCATAATACTAAGTGCACTGAAATGACATAGTGATTCACTGAGCTAGTGAGTTAAAGTACTTGTCTGAAATAGTACCTGTCACATGGTAAGAGCTCAATAATCAATGGCTGCTATTAAAATTATATTTGCCACCACCTCTCACAAAATTCAACATATCAGTATGAGGTCTCATTTATTTTCTCTCAGCTCTGTTTCCTGCAACTGTGAAAGAAGATAGAACATACTCTTATTTCCTGGAGTAGTCTGGTAACAGTGCTGTAACTCAGTGGACTGAAAGCCAGGAAGAGGGTATTTTAGAGCAAATGAGTCTTTTAGTAGCCCTGAAATTGTACCACTTTGACAACAGTCTATTTCCCAACTTGAGGGTCAGGCCTGTTGATTATATACTGGTATAAAGAGTCTATAATTAACTTAATTCAAAACAACAATAAAGTGTCACCTAGTACAGGGACTTGGTCTTAATTTATCACTGTATCATCAGCACTTTGAACAATACCTAGCCCCATGGTAGATACTCAAATATTTGTTAAATGAACGAAGGTATTAAGGTACCAATATAAGCACACCACAGTTCATTAGTGAGTCTTTATAAAAACAGGTATAATCATCAGTTTAATACCAATGTACCAATAACTTGTAAGTTATCTTCAAAATTCCTCTAGAATATTTTTCTTCTTTCTTTTTAACTAATTGTTGACTTTTCTTTAAAAACTCCTGAACTAGAAAAGCTAATTCACAACCTTGGCTCCATTAATTTATTTAAAATGTTAAAGTGGTCCCATAATAATACATCACGCTTATCTTCTACCTTACATTTTTTAAAAACTATTTAACAATTATCATTTTAGTGACCCTAACTTTTCAGAATTTCCTGAACCATCTGAATTAAAGCTATAAAATGAAATAAGCACTGCCGAGAGATAACCCCTAACTAACACCTAAGAGATGTAAATTTGGGTGGGGGGTCTACTATGGGAATATGGAGATACAAGTTCCATTCTCAGCTATGCTTCTAAGAAGCCACATATGTGACCTTGAACAGGTACTAATTTTTGTCTCCATTTACTCACCTACAGTTTAAAAATAAGTCTACCAAATCTACTTCATAAGCACAAATATACATAAAATAATTTCCAAAACAATAAAGTACCATACTTTAAAGTACATCAACATTTTCAGATTTTAAATGGATGTTTTATTTATCTTTCTTTTTATGTCTCTGCCACTCTTTCTATTTGCTAGATCAAGGTCTTCCAGTACAAGGAAGATACAGTTCCCCGCTACAGTTCTGCAAACACAGTAGGCCCTTAGCAAATATTTGTTGAAAAAGATGCTCATTCACATATAATAAAAATTTTAGATTCTGCTATATACAATACTTTACCCTACCTTGTAAAGTTTAGGCAGCAGGCTACTTTCAAATAAAATAACAAGTAACTAACACACCTAAAAGATGCCTGTGGTTTTGCCAGGAACATCGCCTTCCTTTGTGTACATCACTCAGTATAAATGTGACTATTACTTATGTGAATATCACCCAAGGAATGTGCTTCATTATTTTAGTTTCACTGGAGACATACTTTCTGCACAGAAAAGGACTGCCCTCTCTTTAAGATTTCTAAAGATGCCAGATTTGTTCTTCCAGTTTTACTTCCTATGCTTCAGTACTCAGAGGGAGAACTTTTGGTGGACTTGTGGTAATTTTTCAAATCATTATGTCACTCTTACAATACTCAATAAGAAAAAAGTTTATTTTTGAAAACCATAAATAAAAAGAGTCTAATACTTATATGTTAAGATTATTTAAACACACTATAATGCCTCAAAAATAAAGTTTTAAGCTTATTTAACTTTACTTAGTTCTTGATTATCTATTACACAGCAAGCATCTTACAGATCATCAATTACTAATTTAGATTAAGCCTTTGGATGATGGTTTTGTATTTACAGTTGAATATCCCTGTGATACTGAGATACAGTTGAGTATTCTTAAGATGTAAAATTCTTAAGAGTTCAAACCAAATAATAAAACACCTATAAAAGTAGTCACCCAACTCAGCCTTCCTATCATTTTTCTTTCTATCATTTACCCAATGACATTATGAAATGACAACTACTTTGTTACAAAAGATGGATTTCCTGAGCTCATTTCTGGCCTTTTATCTACTATAGCTCAAGGGACATTCTCAAAAGAAACATGGGCCATAAAAAATAAATAAATTGTCCAAATAGTACAGGTGACAATTTAATCATAATCCGAAAACAAGTACAGAGTTATTTAACATTTAAAAGCCAGTTACTGCATTTACAGGCAACAATTTGTCTCATATGAGGAAAATTTTTAAGTTCTTTCTTAACCAGTAGCATTATACTATTCTTTTAACTACAATGAAAACCAGTGTTACATTACAGCCTAATTTTAGTTCCTATAAACTCATCAAAATAAAAAGTGCACAATATGTATAATATTCTGGAATTTACACCAGAAATGATAAAGCAACATCACATCACCATTCAAGGCTGTAATGTTAAGAATGAAAAAACAGATGCAGAATTCCAAATTGGTTCCAGAACCAAATTCAGGGCCTATCTCATCCTCACTCCTGTGTACCTTCTTCAAACCTCCAACTACATTCTTTAACACAGTATCAGTTCTGCAGGATTATTTCAACATTCTAACAAATGAACTAAGATCAAAGTAACCTGGTCTTCTGGAAAGGACAGTGGTCTCAAGGTCAGGGTACTTGGGTGTGAATCCAGACTTTGTCCTGCAGTTAATGACCTTGAGCAAATATTTAACTCTCTAAACCTAAATTTCCTCATGTGTAAAAGGACAAGACGACCCACCTTGAATTATTTTGGAGATCAAGTGCCTCCGTTAGTGTTCTGATTATGGCAAATGCCTAAAAAATGGGTGACACTCTTATACTACTGAAGGGTCAGTTCACAAATTATGAAGTATCTCATTAAGGGAATCAAAATTAAATTGTATGAAATTCATAAAGTTGTAATACTTTGTTCAATCTTTTACTTAAAATGTTTTAATATACAGAAATGAAAAATTCACAAATGTTGGAAATCTTTTTAAAACTGACATTTTACATATCAAAGATGGAGCTTCAATTATCGACAGTGAAAAATGGTTAATTAAAAAAATGCTTCGGGTGCTTCCATGGTCAAAGGTTTTAAAACTTTCTACAGAAAGCTGTATTTTAGAACCCAGAGACAGCCCAGTTATCTAAACAATGGGCTACATGAGACACCACAGTCTCCAGGCAAAGTCACAACAGGATGAGAAAAGAGCCTTCAGCCTCTCTCAGATTTCCTGGCCACTGTTATTTTAAAACTTGATCACATAAACATAAACAGAGGAAAAACTCCATTTCATATAAGCCCCTTGGGTCATGATTTATGATCTCTGTTTTTAATACCTTGTGTTAATTTACATTAAATATTGCAATAATTATTACATCTTTCTTACTCGTATTTGTACACACTAATGAAAAATGTTATATATAGCTGTAAATATTAGATATCTAGAGTTTTTAATCATGATAATCTTTTCTTAAAGTCGTTCAACACTTTTGTTACTTCCTTTTAAAATCAGTTTTGCAAACAAAAATGTAACTCAAAAAGCTAGGAGAACAATAAATGGCATGTCAAACAGATCATAAAAATGCAACGGGCAAATCTGCATAAGATTAAAATGACTTTCTGTTTACCACTGTGCATGTAATTCCAGTGTAACTGAAAATACTTAAAATGAGCCATATATTTAAAAGTCAATGAGTTATTTTGAACAGTTGTATTGTTTTAAGCTCTGGCTATAGCTCAATTTGTGGTGTGTCTACAGTCAGTGATAAAAGACACCGAGGTAATTTTTTCACTAAACAATTTCCAATTGGAAAACCACAACCCAAGACATCTATGAGGTTTAGTTAATTTGTACAGAAATGCCATTTTGCTGCCAACCTTTGTACCATGACCATTACCAGCCTAAGTTCAAGATTCACATTTTATGGTGTGAATAGTGTCAGCTAAATCTTAATTTTTAAAACTCTCTAACCCTGACTATATACTGCATTTACACCACCGGAGCATAAAAGCAAAAGAAACTTTAATTTAGCGTGTACAGTAGTCTGTTAAGTTGGGGCAGTGTTCCTAGTTTTTCACTGATACCTGTAGGTTCTAACTGAAGCATTTCTCCACCACAAACTTTATGGCATGTAAAATATAACGTGTTTCTGAAACTGAATGGAAATACTTTTGACACGGATGTTCTAGATATAACCCTATTAAATGATTTCCTACTTAAAAACCCAGAACTGAGCATTTTAATTGTTTGAAGGAGTTTTGAAAATTAAATACAAAAAGCAATTGTTAAGTGACATGCACAAATTAACGTATTCAAAGTACTGGACCACCTAAAGACTGAAAATACAGATTCAGACAGTCCCAGTCTGGTCTCCTACCTGATTAAACTATTAGTGGTAGCGCTGATCCTCACTCACAGCCCAGAACAAACGACACTATTTCTGCACTGAATTTTAAGCTTGTTTACGAAAGAGAAAACTATCACGGAGTATCCAAGTTAGAGTTGGACACCTGAGTGCTCCGCTTCTACCTGGGAGCCAGAGAAGACACACAAAGGTATCTTGGTGATGACAAACCCATGAAAGGAGCCTCTCATTGTCCGGTGGAAATGAGAACCAACCCTGTGCTACCCTGAGCCGCCACCACCGTCGCCGCCGCCCGGGCCCACCCATCACCTGCTTCACACACCCGAGTCCACGGGCAGTGAAACGAGCCGTCGACTACCTGATCGCCCCGAAGGAGGCCTCGAAGGAGGGCCAGGGTAGCGAGGCCCCGGTGCTGCCGCCCCGCAGCAGGGGCTCCGGGACACTCACCAGTGCGGACGGGAAGGCAGGTGCGCGGCGGCGGGGCTACCTGTCGCCGGTGAGGCTGGCGGGCAGGGTGAGAGAGGTGTTGAGGTGAAGGAAAAGGGCGACGATGCGGACAAGCACAGACACCGGGCGGAGGCGGCGACAGAGCTTCTACTTGCTTCCTGCTCGGACAGATGCCGGGTCCGTCTCCGCCCGCCGACCGGCGCCCCACCGAGTCCCCGGCCCCGCCGCGCGCACGTCACGGCTACGGAGCGCCCGAGGGGGCGGGGGCGCCGCGGGCCCGGGCGGATCGGCCGGGCGCGCGGGGGCGCAAGGGCGCGCTCCGGGAGGGGGCGCAAGGCGCCGTGGGCGCCCCGCCCCTCTGCTCGCCGGGCCGCGCGGGGCAGAGCCTCCGGGCTTGGGGTGGGTGGGGGCTGTGGCTCGGGGTGGGGCCGCTGCTGGCCTAGCCGGGAGTTCTGGTGCTTCCCCCTAAGAAACTGCTTTCGCAGCTGTTACTGTAAAGCAAGTGCTCTCCGGACTCGGTGCGGTGACTGTCCAGACCGGTAACATTCAGAATCATTTCAGGGACGGAGAACGTTGTTCAGCGACGGGACAAGGACCCGGAGTTGTTCAAGGGCAGGCTGTGTTGTTCAAGCGAGGCGGTGTTGTCGCAGAGGGAAGAACCAAGGCAAACTCGGCTGCAGTCCAAGTTGGGCTGGGCTGGGCTGCCTGTGAAGGAAGTAACTTTCCTGTGCAACCCATTTGGGATTCTGCTTTTAGGACCAGGGGGTCTGAGATGAAAACTTTGTATTTCTTTAGACTCCGCCGCCCCCCCCCCCACCCTTTACTTATTGAAGCCCTGATCTTCTCTGACGTTTAAATTTTACTGCTTCTGTAAATGACACGTGTTGGTCATATTTGAAAATTAAATATGAAGTAGCTGTGCAAAATTGAATGATATAGTGAAAACATACATTGCCTTTACGACTAAAAGAATCTTCTTTTTAAAAAATGAAATGGGAATTTACTATAATGCTAAATGTCTCCGCTGAAAAAAGCTAGTTACCTATACATGAGAATTACATTTTATTTCTGCAACGTTTCCAAGTAGCAACTAGAAAACTTCAGGAAATATACATGACAAGATTCTGGTAACAGACAAGTTCCAGATATTCAGATGTTCCAGTTCTTTTGGTGGAAAAGTTATGATGAGATACTTTTGCATGCAACTAAAACAATAAAATATTAACCAAATAAGGAAGTAAGAAAGAAGAAGAGAAACCAAGAAAGGAAGTAATTTACAGCAATCTCAGAAATTTAAATCTAGATTGTCAGGAGGTAAATCTTAAGCATATAAAACTAGGTTTTAAAACTAATTGGGGGGAAAAGGAAAAGAATGAGGAGAGGAATGTTTCAGTTCACTGCTTTGACTTCATCTTAGATGTAAAATTAAAAGGCTTCGACAGACCAATAGAAGACTATACAGTTTATTGTGAGTGGTGATGTGTGATTTTTTTTCTCTCTTTTCTTTGTCCCCTACTTCCAATCCATTACTGAGTCCCTTTGCTTCTGGTTCCATATATCTCTAACGTATCCAATTCCTCTTTATAGCCACTACCATTGTCTCATTTCAGACAACCGTCATATGAGGTCTTGCATACTGTTTTAGCTACCTAACCAAATCTAAGTTTTCTAAGCTGCAATCTTGTCCACTTCTAATCCAGTCTCTACAATGCCACCAAATTTATGTTTTTATAACATAAAAGTCTGATTATGTACTCCTCTTTTTAAACTCCTATAGTGGCACTCCACTACCCTTAGTATAAAGTCCTTAAGATGCCTTTCATGATTCTTGGACTATTTTTGTTTGGCTAACAAAGGTAGGGATCTTTTATTAAAAGGCAATTAAATTTGAATGCCCCTTTATTGTTCCCCAGCTTTGTCCCTGTCCTAAACCCCATAAAGCTGTCCTAACCAAGCTTCTTCACACAATGTAACCTGCCTATCTGAAATTACTTGCACTTTGAACCACTGTCTTTGACTTGCTTCCTCCACTCTCATTTCTATCCACTGACCTTCTCCATTTCTTGTACTTGACATTCAAGCCATTCTGAAGTGCTTGTGTGTCCAAAACAAGCGGCATTACTATTTTGGCCACATTAAAGCCAATTAATCCTTCAGAACAAAGCCTATTTACCCGTCCAAGAAGTTTTCCTTAACTCACTTATTCCAAAACTTAGGTACAATTTGGTGCTGTCTCCCATCGCTCTCTTAGCACCCACTGCACATATCTCTTCCAATACTTATTTCATTATTGCTACTTTAGTTTACTTGTAAGTGTCCTCCAACTGAACTGTAAGCTCCTTGAGGGCAGAATAGGGGACCTGTGTGTCTCTGTATCCCAAATGCCAAGCTTGATGGTGTTTGCATGGTAGGCACTCATTAAACAGTGCCTATTAATATTATTATTATTATTAAATAAATGAGGCAAGTGAACAAACAGCAAGACTATTGACAATTCCGGGAAATTACATACACTGCTGTTAAGCATGGTGGATATAACTGTGTCATATTTGCTGACAAATTTTAACAATTTATTCCACATGCAGGTTTTATGTAAGTTTTTCAATTTTGTTCTCACCCATTAAATATTTGTAAGATTTTTCCCGGAGTCTCCTTGTGCTATCCCCTATCTGAAACCATATGCACAATTTCATTCTTTCATTTTTATAGAAATTGATATTGTAGACATTTAAAGAGTCTCTACACTCTCCCTGGCTGATATCCACGTTAACAGCTTCAACTGCATCCGTGTTACTGACTCCTAAAGTAAGGCAGCTGAACACCCCAAATAAACTCATTCTCTTTTCCCTCCCAACTGCCTCAAATGATTTGCTTGCCAGTAGGCCCAATTATAATTATGGTATTACCAGCCACTAGTCTCAACAAGTTGTGGCTTTTAAGTACCCCGGGACTCCTTCCTTTCCTCACTCCTAATTTTGGAATCACCATCTTCCCTTGGAGCAGGCCGTCATCTTTTACCTGAACTCATGCCATTGCCTCTGCTCATTCTAGTCCACTCTTTCACCACTCCTGGAGTGGTACTCCTCCCTCCAAATCTAATTATGTTATACTCTATACCAAATCCTGGTAACTTTTAGATCAATTAAATTCACTTATACGGCACACAGAATCCTTCACAATCCTGAACCCATCTGCATCATAAGAATTCAGGTACACCAAGCCCTTCATCATGCTCCTCTCAATCTTCAAAACTCAAATTTCTCTGTCCTGACTCTGGCAGAATTGGTTTTTCTTCTCCCTACTTTCCAGAGCACCCATGTTATATCTATGTTGTAGCATTTATTAAGTGGTTTTATAATTGTTTTTATATTTGTTTGTTCCATAACAACTCTCTAAAATACTGATCTTTTTAAGAAATTCTTCCCAGGCTTGTCTGGTGTGGCTCAGTGGACTGAGTGCCGGCTTGCGAACCAAAAGATGCTGGTTCAATTTCCAGTCAGGGCATGTGCCGGGGTTGTGGGCCAGGTCCCCAGTTGGTGGCGTACGAGAGGCAACCAATCAATGTATTTCTCACATATCAATGTTTCTCTCCATCTCTTTCTACTTCCCTTCCCCTCTCTCTAAAAACAAATAAATAAAATCTAAAAAATAATAAAATTTAAAAGATGAAATGCTGCCCTATTATTTTGATCCCTAGAGATCAGCTCATTGCTTGTCTCAATGAATTAATGATATAATGCTGAAATTCATTGAATGCTTACTATGTGCCAGCACTGTGCTAGCACTTTACATGTATCATTCCATTGAATCTTTACAGCCCTTTGAGGTAATGTGGTGAGCATTTGCTTTTTGCCTCTCTAGCTTCTGAATTCCTATCGTATTTGTGGAGAATTCTTAATTTTGAGTCTTGGTGGAAGCAAGGTCCACCTTATACTTTGGCAAGTGAGTTTGGCCCAAGTCCTTCTCCCACCTATCTGGCAACTGTGGTTAGGTCAATCAGCTGCTTTCATCTGAAACTTGGAATCTGGACAAATTGATAAAAAGATGCAGAGGTAGATAATTCACAGTGATACAGATAATTGTAGCAACCAGAGTCTGGTTGTGACAGTGCCAACAGTGACATTCTAAATGATGAATCTGCACACTTTATACACCTCAATGATTCTGTGAGCTACATGATAGTCTACCAATACATTCCTTTTCTGGGTAATTTAGCCAGAGTTCCTTTCTGTTATGTTCAGCCAAGAACATCAATTGATACAGGAAAATTCCACCATTATTCCAATCTTACAACAGAGGAATGAGGAGATGCTCAAGTGTTTAATGAATAAATGAATATTTACATTATAATTCCTAAAAGAAGTATTGATCATTGCCTCAGTTTTTAGCGAGTTTGCACTAATGGCAATTATCTGGAATTTACAGGTAAATAAAACAGGAAATCAGCAGATCCTTAAAGAGATAGTCATGATTTTTCCCCCATTAGGGTATTATCTTAGCTCATCCTCAAACAGCATGAACATCTGCATCTCCAATACTTTACTTAGAAGAAAAAACAACTAATGATTAATGTAATCACTGTAAAATCATTAATTATTTCTGTAAAAAGGTTCACTGATGTTTTAAACATCATTCCTGAATTTACTCTAGAAAATAGGACAATTTACTTTTAAAATATTTTCCATATAAAGGACAAAATTAAAGCTGAAATGTCATTTATCACTAGATACTTTTTAGAAACAATTCCTTAACCAGATCACTAAATATCTCGCTCCTTGGAGCTATTCTCGCTCCTAGAAATTTCTCTAACTATATTTTCTATTATTTAAACTTTCAGCAGCTAATTTTTCCTGAATTGTTCTTAATGTCATTATAATTAAAGCTGAAACAACAGCACAAGTGTAACCAAAGATCATTTCAAACACTTTAACTGTCCAATGTCTTTAAAATAATCTTTCATCTTATTTGCCATTATCTGTGATATTCAGTTCCAGTACAGTAATTTAAAGAAAGGTGGAGAAGAGGCAATTTTTTTTTCACACTTAAAAGGTTCAAATGTAACATAGCCAAACTGTGGATATTAAAAATGCAAAGGAGTGAAGGCCATTCTGAAGGTGCAGAATTATATTAAAATTTATTTAACATGAAGTGAATAGTGTGAGGAGAAACCAGGTTCCAGGCTTGACTGTCCAGGTCCATGACCTATATAAATCACAATCTCACTGAGATTTAACTTTACTCATCAATAAAGCAGCAATGATAATAATACCTCCTCCTTAGAAAAAGGACTAAGTCAGGTAATGCAAAAATGAAAGCATTTTGCAAACTAAAACAAGGTTTATAAACAGCATATTATCAATCCCATGTACAAATAATGGAAACAAATATTTTAAAAAGAAAACCTTCAGTCCTGGCTGGTGTGGCTCAGTGGATTGAGTGTTGGCCTGTGAACTGAAAGCCTGCCGGTTCAATTGTCAGTCAACGCAGGTGCCTGGGGTATGGGCTAGGATCCCAGTAGGGGCATGCAAAAGGCCACCAATTGATGTATCCTCCACACATCGATGTTTCTCTCCCTCTCTTTTTCCTTCCCTTCCCCTCTCTCTAAAAATTAATAAAGTCTTTTGTAAAAAAAGAACACATTCACATGCAATCTTGGACTTGCTACATGCTACAAAAGTTTGTAAATATATTTGTGCAAGGAAGAAATAAATCTTTAAAAATAAACCCAATGATAAAAATGTTTGAAATTAGCTTTGTTTTAAACATAGAGATTAATACAAGAAGTCAATTAGAATTTCTTTTTGTGTGCAGTTTTGATGAAATCTAAATACTAAAAATTCATAGTAATTTATATAAAACATATAACTTCTAAAATTTTTTCTTAGTCTAGAAGTCTTGCTGCTATAGCTATAATTACAGAAATAATAATAAGAAATATAGTTGTATATCTATTTTGTTACCTATTATGAATGATTATAGTTGAATTTATAGATATTATTTAATTTAAAAAAAGAAATATAAAATAAAATTTAAGGAAGCTTTGAATAAGTAAAAAAACAAAGGAATTAATTTCAAGAAAGGAAACCAAAATCACCTATGTTATAAATAATTTGGATTAAAAAAATTCTGTAACAATTTAGAAAGGTCAGTTCTCCATGGCCGACATAAATACCCCAGAAAATACAACAAAAAATTAATGAGGTATGAAAACTGCAAAATTGTATTTTTATAAATTAATCCCAAATTGATAACAAATCATTTTCAGTGACTAATCTATATTTAGATGTTAGTATCATAAATGTAATTCAAAGTTCATATTGGATTTAATGTCAACTGAAAGTACCTGTGCAGATCTGTATGTTGGCACACTTCCTGTTTTGTTAAATGTTTTATTTACATGTCTGTGAGCTTGCTGAGATATTAACTGTCCAGAGTTGGCTGTGACATAAACGACATGCACTCAGTAAACATTTGTGGGATGGAACTGAGCTGAATGAACTTGAGTTTCCCAGGTCCACACTTTTGACAGTGGAGGTCCTTCAGAATAGAATATCCTTGAACATTTTAGAACTTTGTTATAGAAGAGAAGGGGATTTGCCCAATTCTCCATGGGAACATAAATTTAAATTTAAATCACTATTCCACAGGTGATTCAATACTTATAATGAACTTATATACAGTATACATTTTATCTCATTTTTCTAAAATATGAATTTTCATAATATATATTTTTATTTTCACCAGTTTTCCTCAGTTTCATGTGTTAAACATTCTGTGATGTTGCTCTTACAAAAAATATAAAAATGAAAATCAACTGTATCTTCTCTTGAGATTATGAATAAAATATTCAAAGTTGATACTCTATAATACAAAAAAATACTGTGTATATAATATTTAAAAACAGGAAAAGAATGGATATAGGGAGAACTATTTAAACATGTTAATGACACACAATGTTCTTCAGAAAGATGTTTGAAAATATTGGTAGTGGCTCGTTTCTCTACCTTAAAAATAGTACTCTCTGGAATAGAAACAAAGAAGTGTCAAGTAATCAGGAAGTGTCTAAATATGTGACAGAGTAAAATATTATCCTACAGTTAATAATAACTATGTTTCTACAAAGCATTAATTAGATTCACAAATTAATAACCTGAGTTCATTCACTTGGAATTCATTGAGATTTACCTAATGATTATTATGTTAGTCTACCTTTGCTGCATAGCCATTAAAATCTCAATGGCATATAACAGAAAGCATTTATTTTTCTCACTGGCAAGTATATGTCTCCAGGGGTAACTCTAAGTCAGGCTATTGGAATATTCAGGTCTTTTCTATATGTCTCATTCTTCAAAGGCCCAGTTAGTACCTGGGATATATTCTTCTTGTATCAGAGGTCAGAAACTTGCTACGTCTCTTAAAGCCTAGGCTAAGAACTGGTGCATTGCTAGTTCTGCCCACATTGCATTAGTCAAAGAAAGTCAGATGACCAAGTCTAGCATCAAGAGGGCAGGATGAATAGTCTTATTTTGGAGGTGTAGGTCATGAATGTTTGCTGAACAATAATCTAATAATCTAAATAATCTATAGTTCTACTTTATTTATGCATTCATTGGTCGCTTCTTTTATGTGCCCTGACCAGGGATGGATTGAACCTGCAACTTTGGTGTATCAGGACAATGCTCTAACCAACTGAGCTACCTGGCCAGGGCTAAATAACCTATATTGTTGTGCTTATTAGTTATTTGAACAATATATTAAAAGGGGTTGGTAAATTAAAAAGAGGCATGTGAAAGGCTTCTGAGATGCTGATGATGTTCTTTTTTTTTTTTTAATCTGAGCAGTGATTGCACAGGTGGGTTCACTTGGAATAATTCATTGAGCTGTATATAGTCATTCATGCTCTGAGTACTTTTTCTGTAAGTAAATTATACTTTAAATAGAAGCTTATATTTTTAAATACTCTTAAATAAGAAAATTAAAATAAAATAAAATACTCTAGTTGAGCTCTGACCAGGGTGGCTTACTTGGTTGGAGCGTCATCCCCTAACCTAAAGGTTGTGCATTCAATTCCAGGTCAGGGTATGTACCTAGGTATCAGGTTTGATCCCCGGTCCTGGCATGCATATGGGAGGCAACCAATTGATGTGTGTCCCTCTCATTTAAGTTTCTGTCTCTCCCCTCCTGTCTCAAAAAAATGAAAGAAATGTCCTTGGGTAAGGATAAAAATATAATACTCTACTTGATACTTACAGTAATTTTTAAGTTATCTAAATTTTTAGTTTCTTTCTCTTAGTTAGAAGAGACATATTAAAATGAATGTCATGGTTGTTGAAAAGAAGTCCTTTTTAAAAATTGCTATAAGCAGAAATGAAAAAGAAGAAGTAACAAATGACACCAAAGAAATACTGTACGAAGGATTGTAAGAAATTATTACAAACTACATGTCAACAAATTGGACAATCAAATGAAATAGATAAATTCCTAGAAATATACAATCTTCCAAAACTGAATCAGGAAGAATCAGAGAATCCAAATAGACAGATTACAACCATTGAAATTGAAGCGGTAATCAAAAAACTCCAAACAAAGTCTTGGACCAGAAGGCTTCACAGGTGAATTTTACCACCATTCAAAGAAGAATTAAAACCTGTCTTTCTCAAACTATTGCAAAAAATTTTAAGAGGAGGGAAGATTCCCAAGTTCATTTTAAGAGGCTAGCATTATCCTAATTCCAAAACCAGATAAAAACACTACAAAGAAAATTATAAGCCACTATCCCTGATAAACATAGATACTAAAATCCTCAACAAAATACTAGCAAACTTGATCCAGCAATACATTAAAAAGATCATAGACCATGATCAAGTTGGATTTATTCTGGGGATGCAAGGTTGGTACAACATCCACAAATCAATAAACGTGTACACTATATAAACAAAATAATAGATAAAAGCCACATGATCACATCAAGAGATACAAAAAAAAGCATTAAATAAAATCCAGCACCCATTTATGATGAAAACTCAGCAAAGTGGGAATAGAGGGAACATATCTCAGGGTAATAAAGGTCATATATGACAAACCTACAGCCAACATCATACTCGATGGGCAAAAAATACAAGCGTTTCCCTTAAAATTAAGAACGAGAGAGACGGATATCCACTTTCACCACTCTTATTCAACATAGTAGTGGAAGTCCTAGCCACAGCAATCAGACATGAAGAAATATAAGGCATCCAAATTGGAAAGGAAGAAGTAAAACTATCATTATTTGCAGATGACATGATATTGTATATTGAGAATCCTAAAGATGCCACCAAAAAACTACTAGAACTGATAAGTGAATTCAGTAAAGTATCAGGATACAAAATACCCAGAAATCTGTTGCATTTTTATATACCAATAACAAACTATCAGAGAAACTAAGAAAGCAACCCCATTCACAACTGCTTTGAAACGAATAAAATACCTAGGGATAAATTTAATCAAGGATGTAAAAGAGCTGTACTCAGAAAATTTTAAGACACTGAAGAAAGAAACTAAAGAAGATACAAATAAGTGGAAACACATACTGTTCATAGGTAAGAAGAATAAATAGCATTAAAATGTCCAAAGCAATCTATAGATTCAACACAATTCCTATCAAGATACCAATGATGTATATCACAGAACTAGAACAAATATTCCAAAATTTTATATGGAATCACAAAAGACTCCTAATAGCAAGAGTGATCTTGAGAAAGAAGAACAAAGTTGGAGGAATCATGCAACCTAATATCAAACTATACTACAAGGCCACAGTAATCAAAACAGCATGCTATTGTCATAAAAACAGATGTAGAAATCAAATGGAATAGATTAGAGAGCTCGGAGGTCCAGTTTGGGTAGGTCAACTGGTTACAGCATCATCTCAATATGCCAAGTTTGCAGGTTCGATCTCTGGTCAGGGCACATACATAAAAGAATCAGCTAGTGAAGGCATAAATAAGCGGAACAACAAATCTATGTGTTTGCCTCTCTCTCTTTCTCTCTCTCTCTCTCTCATCAATAAATAAAATTTTAAGAAAAAAAGAATAAGGAGCCCATAAATAAACCCACACTTTTATAGGCAATTAATATTTGACAAAGGAGGCAAAAACATATAATACGATAAAGACAGTCTATTCAATAAATGGTGCTGGACAGATACATGCAAAAAGAAATGAAACTAGACCACTTTCTTAAACCATACACAGGAAGAAACTCAAAATGGATTAAAGACTTAAATGTTAGACTTGAAGCCATAAAAATCCTAGAAGAAAATATAGGCAGTAGAATCTCAGACATTTCTTGTAGACATTTTTCTGATATATCTCCTTGTGCAAGGGAAACAAAAAATAAATGAGACTACATCAAACTAAAAAGTTTTTGCACAGCACGAGAAACCATCAACAAAATTAGGACAACTCATTGAACGAAGAACATATTTGCCAAGACATCTGATAAGGGGTTATATCTAAAATTTATAAAGATCTTATAAAACTCAACACCAAAAGAAATCCAATTTAAAAATGGGCAAAGGATCTGCACAGACAGTTCTCTAGAGAACTTATGGATGGTCAATAAACATGAAAAAATGCTCAATATCACTCATCATCAAAGAAATGCAAATTAAAAACACAGTGAGATGTTGTCTCACACCTGTAAGAATGGCTATCATCAATAAATCAACAAACAAGTGTTGGTGAAGATGTGGGGAAAAGGGAACCCTTGTGCACTGTTGGTGGGAATGCAGACTGGTGCAGCCACTGTGGAAAGCAGCATGGAGTTACCTCAAAAAATTACAAATGGAACTGCCTTATCGCCCAGAATCCCACTTCTGGGAATTCATCTGAGGAAACCCAGAACACTAATTTAAAGAAATATATGCACCCCTATGTTCACTGCAGTGTTATTTACAATCACCAAGATAAAGAAGCAACCCAAGTGTCCATTAGTAGATGAGTGAATAAAAAAGCTGTTGTATTTATCCAGTGGAATACTACTTGGCCATTAAAAAAAAAGAAATCTTACCCTTTGCAACAGCATGGATGTACCTGGACAGCATTATCCTAAGAGAAATAACCCCACGAGAGAAAGACAAGAACCAAATGATTTCACTCATATGTGAAATCTAATGAACAAAATGAACTAATAAGCAAAATGGAAACAGACGCATAGAGAGCAGGCTGACAGCTATAGGGGTAGGGGGGAATGGGTGGCTGGGAAGGGTGGAAAGATTGAGCAAAAAAGGAAAAAAAGAGAGAGAAAACTCATGGAAATGGACAACAGTTTGGTGATTGCCAGGGGAGGGTATGCGGGGAGGGGAGGTGCATGAGGGTAAAGGGGGAATAAATGGTGATAGGAGTCTTGACTTGGGGTGATGAACTCACAATACAGTGTACAAATGATTTGTGTGGAATTATGTACCTGAACCCTGTATAATTTTGTTACCCATTGTCATCTCACTAAATTCAATAAAAAGGAGAAAAAGAAAAACCAAAAAATAAATAAAAATTAAAAATTGCTGTTGGAAAACCTGTCTTTCCAAAGAAATAACATACATTCCTGATGAAATATTATATTTGTATATTTATTAATAATGTGAAGATAACCAACCTAAGTAAATTGAGTCAAATTCATAAAAACGTCTGAGGTCATTTTTGGCTACAATCAAAAATTTTAATTGCTTTTGGATATTTTAGAACAAATGTTTTTAGGGGACAGAAAGATGGTGGAGGAGTGAATGGAAGAAACATTGATCTCCTCCCACGACCAATCTGGAATTACAAATAAATTGTGGAGAAATCACACAGAACAAACAAATGAACAATAGCAAGAGAGAAGCCTTATGACCTCGGACAGACAGAAGAATCAGCTTCAGCACAACCTGACTGGTAAGGAGTGCGGCGGAGACTTGAGAAAGCTGGATGGGTGCCCATAGGCAGCAGTGCCAGAGAGATATTTAAGTAGCCAGTTGGATCCCCCTGAGAAGAGCGGGGTCTAAACCATAAGTGGGGATCAACAGCCTATAGCACCAGAGCCCAAAAAGCACACAGATAACAGCCAGCTGCAAAAAGCTGCAGGATTGCTCACTGCCAGAGATGGGCAGCTAGAGAAGCAAAGAGCCATTTAAAAGTCCAATGCATAAATTTTCAATTGCAGCCACTTACCCTGGGCTCAGGCAAAGGTGGGGGCAGAGTGGGCTAGAGATACCTGAGGAGAGACTAGTAACAGAGGCTTTGGAGAGTGAACTGAGAGAGTAGCTGCTGGAATCCTGGTCCTGAGTCATCCCCCATTCGACAGCAACCATTGTGGTGGGGCAGACCACTTCCCTGAGTGGCAGCAGCCTGAGAGGAAACAATAGCCCCAACCCCAGGAGGGAGTCTGCCCCACCCTACGGTGCTTAAACCTGACTGTTGAGTGTCCAGTAACTAGATTAACAACTGAATGAGACAGTCACACACTGTAGATCCCTGGAAGTTTCAAACACACTGCCTAAGGTCAGATGGGGTCAACATCTGACATCACTAGAGGTGGGTCATGAAGGAAAAAACAGTGGCAAATATTAGAGGATACAGAGACAAAATCCACTATGCTCTTCTTCATGATTTGCGATATTTTCTTTACTACATAGCTTTTTCACATTAATTTCTTGTTCATCAAATTTGTGCATATTAAGTCACTAGATTTTATACTATAGTTTCTTTCCTTTCTTATAATAGTCTTAATCTCTTTACAGCTTTATTAATACTGGTTCATTTGTTGTTGATACTGGGATTGCAGGGGGTAGTTATTTTTGCGGACGTGGTTTTGTTTCCTGGGCTTTGTGATTTTCTTCTGGCAGAACCTACACAACAACACACAAGATGTGGTGGACAGAGTGACCCTCAGACAACCAGGTGGAGGGAAAGACCTACCAAAGAATGACCAAACAACAATCAAAACTCACTTACTTCCAGAAAACCAACATAACCATCATAAAAGGCATCCCAACAGCATTAAGTTCAGGAGATCAAGGAGGCTGCACCACTGAATCTCATAGGTCTCCTACTACAGAAGTTCACACTGTAAAGTCAGGATGTCAAAACATATCAATTTCAGAAGCAGAAGCAAAAAAAGAAGAGTCTCTCAAATGATGGAAAAACAAAGAAACCACCCCCAGTCCAAAGGAAATGAGGAATCCCCCAGAAAGCATGCTAAATGAAATAGAGGCATGTAAACTATCAGATACTGAGTTCAAAATAATGGTTATAAGGAAACTCAATGAACTCAGTGAGAATTACCAAAAATTACAGGAAAACTATAAGGAACTTATTGCAAACTATATCAGCACGAAAAAGACATAGAAACTATCAACAAGAGACAAGAGGAAACGAAGAATGCAATTTCTGAACTGAAGAACACAGTAGAAGGAACCAAAAGCAGGCTAGATGAAGCAGAGGATTGAATCAGTGAGCTGGAGGACAAGGTAGAAAAAGCTCCCAGAAAGAGCAAGAAAATGAAAAGACTCAAAAAGAACAAAGAGGGGTTAAGGAAAATGCAGGACAACATGAAATGCAGTAATATACGTATAATAGGGATACCACAAGGAGAAAAAGAGGAGCAAGGGATGGAAAACCTTTGAAAAATAATGGAAAACTTCCCTAATCTGAGGGAAGAAAAAGTCACAAACATCCAGGAAGCACGGAGGGTCCCAATCAAGAAGAACCCAGAGGCCCACTCCAAGACACATCATAATTAAAATGGTAAATATCAAAGAGAAATATCAAAGAGAGAGAATCTTAAAAGGCAGCCAGGGAGAAACAGGAAGTAACATACAAGGGAGCCTCCATAAGGGTAGCAACTGACTTCTCAACAGAAACACTACAAGCCAGAAGGGAATGGCAAGAAATGTTCCAACTAATGAAAGCAAAGGCCTGCAACCAAGACTAATCTACCCAGCAAAGCTCTCAGTTAAAATAGAAGGTGAAATAATGAGTTTCCTGGACAAAAGAAGGCTAAAAGAATATACCTCCACGAAACCAGCTTTGCAAAATATGCTAAAGGGACTGCTTTAAGAAGATGAAGAAAGAGTGAGAGAGAGGAACACAGGTACAAAGGGAAAAAATGAATAAGTACCTATCAATAATAACCTTAAATGTAAATGGATTAAGTGCTCCAATTCAAAGACATAGGTTAGCTGAAAGGATAATGAAACATGACCTGCACATATGCTGCCTACAAGAGACCCACCCCAGAACAACAGACCTACACAGACTGAAAGTAAAAGGTTGGAAAAAAATATTCCAAGGAAATGGACAGGAAAAAAAAGTCGGGGTAGCAATACTTACATCAGACAAAATAGACTTCAAAACAAAGGACATAAAAAGGGACACAGAAGGATACTTCATAATGCTCAAAAAAAGAATCCACCAAGAAGACATAAACATAGTAACCCTATATGCACCCAAAATAGGAGCACCCAACTATATAAGGAAAATCTCAGAGTACTTCAAGAAATATATAGACAGCAACACACTTATAGTAGGGGATTTTAGCATCCCACTATTGAAAGTGGATAGATCTTCCAAACAAAGTATTATTAACACAAATATTGTGAAACTGAACAACGCATTAAATCAAATGGACTTTACTGATATATACAGAATTTTTCATCCCAAAGAAGCAAAATACACATTCTTTTCAAATGCACATGGAACATTTTCAAAGACAGACCACATGACAGGACACAAAACAAGCTTCAACAAATTCAAGAGAACTGAAATCATAACAAGCATTTTCTTGGACCATGAGGGCTTAAAACTAGAAACTGATCTCAAGAAAAAAAAAATCAAAAACATTCAAACTCATTCTGATATTCTGAATATCTGAATATCTCTGAAGGAGACTGAATAGTATGCTATTAAACAATGAATGGGTCAATAATGAGATCAAGGAGGAAATCAAAAAGTTTCTAGAAACAAATGAAAATGAACATACAACAGTCCCAAATCTATCGGACACAGTGAAGGCAGTCCTCAGAGGGAAGTTCATAGCAATACAGGCCTACCTCAAAAAGATGGAAACATTTCCAATAAACAACCTAACCCTACATCTACAAGAACTGGACAAACAACTACAAAGCCCAGAATGAGCAGAAGGAAGAAAATAATCAAGATCAGAGCAGAATTGAATGACACAGAAACAAAAAGAACAATTCGAAGGATCAATAAGTCCAGGAGTTGCTTCTTTGAAAAGAAAAACAAAATCAATAAGCCTTTAAGCAGACTCATCAAGAAAAAAAGGGAGAGGATGCAAATAAATAAAATCTAAATTAAAGAGGAGAAATGACAACTGATACCACAGAAGTACAAAGGATTGTAAGAAATTACTATGAACAACTAGACATATGCCAAGAAATTTGAAAACCTGGATGAAATGGATAAATTTCTAGAAAAATATAATCTTCTAAAACTGAACAAAGCAGCAGCAGAAAGCCTGAACAGACTGGTAACAGCTGGTGAAATTGAAGCAGTAATCAAAAAACTCCCAACACACAAAAGTCCTGGACTGGGTGGTTTCACAGCACAATTTTACAAAACATTTAAGGAAGAGCTAACCCCTGTCCTTCTCAGACTATTCCAAAAAATCCAAGAAAAGGGAAGACTCCCAAGCTCTTTGAATAGGCCAGCATCATCCTAATTCCAAAACCAGATAAAGACACAACAAAGAAAGAAAACTATAGGCCAATATCACTGATGAACACGGATGCTAAAATCCTCAACAAAATGTTGGCAAATCAAAGCCAGCAATACATTAAAAAGATCATACACCATGATCAAATGGGAGTCATCCTAGGGATGCCATTATGGTAAAATATTTGTAAATCAATAAACATAATACATCACATAAACAATAGGAAAGACAAAAATCACATAATTCTATCAATAGATGCAGAAAAAGCATTTGATAAGTTACAGCAGCCATTTATGATAAAAACACTCAGTAAAGTGGGAATAAAGGGGGCATACATCAACATAATAAAGGCCATGTATGAAAAACCTATAGCCAACATCATACTCAACAGGCAAAGACTAAAAGCCTTCCCACTAAGATCGGGAAAAAGACAAGGATGTCCTCTTTCACCACTTCTATTCAACATAGTATTGGAAGTCCTAGCCACAGTGATCAGACAAGAAAAAAAATAAAAGGCATCCAAATTGGAAAGGAGGAAGTAAAACTGTCATTGTTTGTAGATGACATGATAGTGCACATGGAAAACCCTATAGATTCTACCAAAAAACTACTCGATCTAATAAGTGAATTTGGCAAAATGGTGGGATACAAAGTCAATATCCAGAAATCAAAGGCATTTTTTTACACCAATGATGAAATATCAGAATGAGAAATCAGGAAAAAAATCCCATTTGCTATAGCAACAATAAAAGTAAAGTACCTAGGAATAAACCTAACCAAGGAGGTAAAAGACCTGTAACTCAGAAAACTACACAACACTGAAGAGAGAAATTAAGGAAGACGCAAATAAATGGAAGTATATACTGTGTTCATGGATTGCAAGAATTAACATAATCAAAATGTTCATACTACCCAAAGCAATATATAGATTCAATTCAATCCCTATTAAAATATCAATGACATATTTCACAGATATAGAATAAACATTTCAAAAATTTATATGGAACCATAAATGACCCCAAATAGTTGCAGCAGTATTGAGAGGGCACAACAAAATAGGAAGGATCACAATACCTGATATGAAACTATCTTCCAAGGCCACTGTAATCAAGAGTCTCGTACTAGCGTAAGAACAGGCACATAGATCAATGGAACAGAATAGAGAACCCAGAAATAAACCCATGTATCTATGATCAATTAATATTCGACAAAGGGGGCAGAAGCATTAAATGGTGTAAAAATAGCCTCTTCAACAAATGGTGTTGGGAGATATGGACAGCTACATGCAAAAAACTGAAACTTGATCACCAACTTACACTACACACAAAAATCAACTCAAGATGGATAAAAGACTTAAATATAACTCACAACTGCATAAAAGCCCTAGTGGAGAACATAGGCAGGAAAATCTCAGGTATTCCATGCAGCAGTATTTTCACCAATATATCCCCTAAAGCAAGGGATATAAAGGAAAGAATAAACAATGGGACTTCAACAAAGTAAGATGCTTCTGAACAGCTAAAGAAAACATTAGCAAAATGAAAAGGGAACCAAGCGCATGAGAAAATATATTTGTCAGTGATATCTCGAACAAGGGTTTGACCTCCAAATATATAAAGAACCCACATGACTTCATTCCAGGAAGACATACAACCCAATTAAAAAATGGGCAAAGGGCCTGAACAGACACTTCCCCAAGGTAGACATATAGAGGCCCCAGAGACGTATGAAAGGATGCTCAGCATCACTAGCCATCAGAGAGATGAAAATTAAAACCACAATGAGATACCACTTCACACCAGCCAGAATGGCATCATAAAGAAATCAACAAACAAGTGCTGGCAAGACTGTGTAGAAAAGGGAATCCTAGTACACTGTTGGTGGGAATGCACACTGGTGCAGCTACTGAGGAAAGGTGTGAAATTTCCTCAAAAAACTAAAAATGGAATTGCCTTTTGACTTAGCAATTCCACTGCTGGGATTACTCTGTAAGAATTCCAAAACACCAATTCAAAAGAACCTATGCACCCCAATGTTCATAGCAGCACAATTTACAATATCCAAGAATTGGAAGCAACCTAAGTACCCAACAGTAAATGAGTGGATCAAAAAACTATGGTACATTTACACACTGGAATAATACAGAGCAGAAAGGAAGGAGCTCCTACCCTTCGTGACAGCATGGATGGAACTAGTGAGCATTATGCCAAGTGAAGTAAGCCCGGCAGTGAAAGACAAATTCTGTACGATCTCACCTATAAGTGGAACCTAATCAACAAAATAAGCAAGCAAAATATAACCAGCGACATTGAAATAAAGAACAAACTGAAGTAACCAGAGGGGCGGGGGGAGGGGGATATCAGGGGCAAAGAAGGGGAAGTGTCCTCAAGGAACATGTATAAAAGACCCATGGACAAAGCCAATGGGGGGAAGGATTGATGGTGGGGCAGAGGAAGCTGGTGGAGGGAAAATGGGGACAATTGTACTTGAACAATAAGAAAAAAAATGCTTTTAGAGAAATGTATTGATCATACCGATAATTATAATAAACAGAATTAGAAAATAATGTGCCTCAATATATATTCTCTAGAATTTTCAAAATTTAGTATTATCTTCAAATAAGTGATATATATTCCTGAAACTCAGTTTTTTGTATGTGTAGGAGAAACGTGGGGAGGGGAGATGCAGGGAGGGAAAATAGGAAGGGGGCTGTACAGACAACTGGATTTTTATATGGGGGCAAAACCTAAAATATATTTATTAGTGATGTCATTGTCGAAGAGCCTGACAAAGACAGGAGAAGTCTGACAACCATTTCCAATCTCAGAACAGAGGGATTCTCCAATCCATGAATCTTAACTTGCCCAGGGCTCTTAGGTTACTTGGCAACTTGAGGAAATCACTTCCAGTGCTATGTCTAGAGAATAATTCTCCCCAGGAGTCCTGTGGAGAATTTTTTTTATAGCCAAGTCTCTAATGACTTAAGAATGAAGGACTTACTATAACATGCTAATTAGTAGTTCAAATACTGCTGAGATAACAAGCAGCAATTAATTCATTCTAAAGCTCACAACCTAAATGAATAGCATTTAAAGGGATGGCAACAATGAACACTTGGATTACTGGCTTACTTCAGTATTTGCTATGTTCTTCTCACCTTGTGGTGTTGGTGTCTCTTGCATGTGGTCTTCTCTCTCTTTGTATGTCTCAGTCTGTTGTGTCTTTTTAATCATACCTCATTTTATTGTCCTCCTCAGATTCTGTGATTTGTTTACAGTGGCTTTATCAGACATTCTGATTATCTCTTTTCCTGGCTCCTCTCAGGTACTTTTTTTTCTTTTGTATAAGCTTTGAGATTTTAAAACCTAAAACAGTAACACTACTAGCATTATATAAAATTAAATTAGTTATATATTAAGAAGGAATTGAGGTTTTTATAGAATTATGCCTTCACATCAAGAATGTGATTATGTTTCTTTCCATTACTGCAGGTCTCATCAATGAAATAGTTTAGGTTTTCTCAGGTCATGTGCTTTTCTAATTAAACTTATTTCTAAGTATTTTATAGTTCCTGGTCATTATTGTGAATGATTCCCACCCCCCCAATTTCTTTTCTAGATTCTCATTGTGTATGTATCCAAGCAACGTACCAAATTTTCTTCCTTTAAAACAGGTTTCCTAACTTTCCTAGTTATATAATTTCTTACTCAATAAAAAACACACTTTTATCTCTAATTTCCAAATTTTACCATTTATTTTATTATATCTGCTTATAAGTGCAAAAGGAACATTGAATAGTATGAAAGCCTGTTTAGTGCTTATTAATTTAATTGGTTTTAAGTATTTCACTGTTTAATGTATGTTACTAGAAAGTTATAGTCTATAACAGATTCCTCTGTTCTCATTTAAAGATTGTTTTGAATAACTGAATTTTTATGTCATATAAATTGCCTTTAACCTCTGTCACACTATTTTTGATACTAAACATCCTTGAACTTGGCCATAGGATTTATTTTTTATTTTTTATTGTTGTTCAATTACAGTTGTCCCCATTTCCTATCCCCCATTACTCTTCCCTGCCCTACCCATCGACTCCCTTCCACATCATAAGATATTATTTACTTGCTATTACTGGATTGTAACTGCCAATACTTAGATTTTGTCAGTCTCAAAGCATATAATACATAAGTCCTTAGTTTTCCATTCTGACATCATCTTTACTTGAATTTTTTGTTAATGGTATGCTGGCCTCAAATTACTGGTAATTGGGAGATTTTCACCTGTTTTTATGGCATGGAATAGTTGAATGTTAAAATCAATTTTTAAAGCCTTTCTGTATCTGTGATAGGCCTCCTTTCTCCTCTTTATTTTCCTTCTCTAATTTTGTTTTATCCTTGATCAGGTTCAAGAGTTTAATTTATCTTTTAAAAAAATTGTGGGTTTTTTTTGGCAAGGGACAGGGTATGGTAATATGTTGGAGTAAGTTCTAGTTCATTCATTTTAATCTCCCTTAATTTCTTGCTAGTTTTTAAAAAATGAATTTTATTGTTCTGTTTCTAATTTTTTAACATGAGTTTTTAGTTCCTTTATTTTGGGGTTTAATAATGGTGTTTAAGTCTACAAACTTCCTCTGGGTACAGCTTTCACTGTATGTTACAGTTATGAGGCATAATAAAGTAATGTGTAGACCAATTTAAAAACCAAACTGAAATTTCAGA
Organism: Mormoops blainvillei; assembly: GCA_004026545.1. Lineage (NCBI taxonomy): Eukaryota > Metazoa > Chordata > Mammalia > Chiroptera > Mormoopidae > Mormoops > Mormoops blainvillei. The sequence continues at coordinate 126,234 of PVJD01001617.1, forward strand.
AATAACTTATAGTAACTTTAGAGATGGAAAATCATTTTAATGCCAACAAGTCTTTTTAATAAATGATGCTTACACAAGCAACTAAAATTATTAAGAATATAACACCCATATCTTTTGCCATACAGAAATTCCAGCTTGAATACTTAAAAAAAATATTGCACTTTGAAAACTATGATTGTCTAACTACTATGGTGTACATGTGAAACTAATACAAAATAACATTGAATGTAAACTATAATTGAGCCCTGGTGCTGTGGGTCAGTTGGTTGGAGCGTTGTCCTGCACACCAGAAGGTTGCAGGTTTGATCTCTGGTCAGTGCGCACACGGGAGGCAATTGATTGATGTTTTTCTCTCCTTTCCTCTCTAAAATCAATAAACATATCCTTAGATGAGGATTTAAAAATTTTTTAAAAATCTTGCAAGTATGTACTGTCATGAAGACAAGAAGAAGCTTCTTAAGTGAGATTAAAAACTAAGAAAATATAAAAAGTTTGGTACAGAAAAATATAAACAAAATCTACAGATAGATTACAAAGATTCTTATAACACGGATGATAATGTAACATGCAGAAGGCTTAAATATTAATAGATGAAAAAAGACAACTACCAATTCAATGGAAAAATAGAAGATAGTAGGTACATCTGTTGTGAAATTTAAACCAGAGATAAATTTAAACCAGAGATAAAGGAAATGCAATCAAAGTAAGGATGAAAAGAGCTTTACATGCAGAAAACTTGCAAAATTAAAAAGAGTTATAATGCCTATTGCTTCTGGGGATGTAGGAAAATTTGTACTTTAATAAATTGGTGGAAGAAATATAAATTCCTATATCCTTTTGGAAAAGTGATAATATCTGTAATAATTAAAAATACATATGATCTTTGATCCAGCAACAGCTGGGAATCTATTCCCAAGAAATAAAACTACCAGCATATAATGAAATACAAACAGAGATATATTACACGCTCATGGTTGCAAAAAAACTGGAAACAAAGTGAATGCCCATTAGCAGTGTGGTAAGTCACTTAAGTTGCTGAAAAACATTCCTCTTCTGGAAATATGGTAAGAGTGAACCAACTTTCTTTATTCCTCTTGAAATTAGGAGTGTTGCCTAATGAGCTAAGGCCAGGGCAGTGTGACTGGAAGTGATGTGCCACTTCTGGGTTGAAGCTTTGAGTCAACGTGTGCTGCTCACCAGGTTCCCTTCCTACTTTCTAGTGGCCATGGAAGCTTCTTGTACCAACCTAGAGCTTTATCAGTCGGGATAGCCGAGTAACATGAGCAGGGGGCCCCTGCTTTCCTCTTTTGGACATGGAGCATGACCAAAGAAAGAAAACTTTTTACGGAGGATAAACCAGTGAGATTTTGGAACTGTTACTACAGCATAACCAAGTAAATCAGGACTGACAGAGTAAGGGAATGGCTAAATTGTGGTCCATCATATAACTGATTTTGACTTTGATTTTATCTAGTGGCTTGTTTTTCACAAGATATTGCTGTGAGACAAAAGGAAGATGCTGGAAAACTGTTTACATTATTCTTCTAGATTTTTAAAAAACAATTAATACATTTTTAAACATATATTACTATAGATATCATGAATACCAAAGGGAGGGAATGAAAGAATATGTACAAAATTGTTAAAATAGGTTATAAAGAAAGGAAAGATAAATCCAGACTATAACAATTCAAAAAAAACAGCAAAGCTATGTGGTGTGTTCATATGCGTGAGTTACTTACATGTTTAATTATAATTACAAATATTATTAAGTAGGTGTGATAAAAGTTTAATACAGTACTTCACTGAATCCAAGGTGCTTTGATGCTTGCTTTCGTTGTCTAACCTTTATCAATAGGTTTTCGCACAAAATGCTACTAAGAAGAAAAACATCGGTGGTTCTCAAGCAGTGATCTTGCCTGGGAATTTGTTTAGAAACAAAAATTTGAAGGGCCCACTTAAGGCAATCTTGAATCAGAAACTGAGGATGGGGACCAGTAATATGTTTTATCAAGCCTTTCAGGTGATTCTGATGAAAATTTGTTACTTGATAAGATGTAGCCTTAATTCAGAGGTTTAAGTATCTATATATATATGGTTTACCTTAGAAATAAGGTAACTTAGTAGATGCATTTTCACAGTCCTCTCCTCTCCCTGCTACATACAATTTGCAAATATTTCTTACTTAAATTTCTAGTGATCAGATCCGATTGGTTTTTTCTTTTAAAAAAATCTTCTAGTGCATATCACTACAAACTAACTTTCCTTGAGGTCAGGTATCGAGTCCAACTGCATGTGACAGAGTAAGTCTAGGATGGGAGGGGACTAACTATGTCACAGGTGCTTTGGGCAATTTCCCTAAGAAGTGTGTTCAGAAATGTCAGGCAACAAATGGTCTAGCATCACTGTATTAATTTTATATTGATAAAGTACTTTTCCCTGTGAAGACAATGGAATGTTGATATTTTATACTTCCTTTTTACTATGTTTATGTTTTAAAAATATAACACTTTGGTATTTTTAAAAAATGTAATGCTTTTCCTTTGGTTGTTTCACATGGTTTATAATTTTGTTTTTAAAGTCCATCATCTGTCAATACTTCCAGTTAATCATTCTATGTCCAATTTTCAGTTTTATGTTTCATTTATATTTAAGTACCTTTGACAATAATTTGTTCATAAGATAAAAAAAGAAAGTTCTGACTGGGGCAAAGGAACACTCTTTCCTGTTGTTGCTGTTGAGAAAAAGAACATCTCAAGTGCAATATCCAAATTATGTCTTATTTTTTTAGCATCCTATGATCACTGGCATAATTGTGCCTTTACCTATAGTAACTCATAATTAAATTAATTACGAGGCTTGCACTCATTCTTGCTCCCTTCTAATGCTTTCATTACTGCCACTGAGATTTCTATAGCATTCACAGTTGATCCTGTTATACCTCTGCTTGAAATACTTCAGTGACTTTTTCGGATAATGACCAAAATCTTGAACATAGTTCAAGGCCCTGCATAATCAGGTCCCAGCTTATCTTCCACCTTAGAGTCTGAGCTCCAGTTACACAGTCTTTAATTTTAAAAATTATGAAAATGTTTAAATATTCTAAAAGATAACAGTTCAGTGAACCCATACAACCAATTGTAATCAAGGTTCAGCCACATGCATCTCTAAAAATATGAACATCTTATTTATTTTCAACTTCTTTATCTAGCCACGTTGACCAAGCTTCTAGGGTAAGATGGTGTGAGCCCAGCCTTGCTGGAGAAACTATTTCTTTGGACCTTACTTTGTCCTTCTGTAAATTGCAAGTAATAACAGAATATTTCTCACATTGTCACTGTGAAGAATAAATAAATTCAGACATTTAAAAAGCTTAGAATAGTGTCTCATATATAGTACATATTAATTAAGTGAAGCCATTATCATTACGAGAAGTCACATATCTCCCTACCTCAGGGCCCTTGTACAAGCCACGAATACAATTTTTCTCTTGTGCTCTTAGACTTTGTTCAGTTTATGTCTATCTATAGTTTAAATGTCACATTTTCAAGGAAGATTTTCCCAGCCTTCCCAGATTAGGCTCTATTTTCTGAATACACGCTATGCATTTCCTGCATGGCAGTTATTTGAAATTATTAATTTGAAAGGCTGATTAACAGATATCTTACCCATTACACCATAAGGAAGTTCCATGAGGGGAGAAGATGGTATCTGTTTGGTTGTTTTATTTATTTATTAAATTTACTGACATGACATTGGCTAGTAAGATTATATAGGTTTGTTTGGTTGTTTTAAATATCCAATACCTAATACAAAGTGGGTACTCAAAACATTTATTTAATATTTAAGGATCAATTTATTTTCATCAAATTTGTTTTGGATCAAATCCTGTCAAAATGTATGTAGATAATTATGATAAATGTAACAAGTAAATATTTAACAGGCTTAAACAACTTGTTTTCAGTTATTTAAGGCACTAAAAATGCTGAAAGTATATTAGGTTAATAAAGAGTGGTTTTTTGCACAGCTCTCTTCAAAAGAAAAATAAATGCTTGTAGGTATACAGTTTGTCTGTTGCAGTTTAATTCTAAAGTAAAGGGTGATGGTGTGGAATTTGGGAAAGGTGTAAACTAGCAGTTAAGCCTCCCAATAATCCTTAAATTCACATTCATTTTTGCACAATTTAGGGGAGTTGGTGACAAAAGTTTAGCATTATTAAATCTTTTTTCTTGAAGAATCCACTTATATACAAGAATTAGACTTGTAATTTTTTCATTACAATGGTTATAGAAAAATGCTTTACATGAAAATTCATTTTCCTAAGACACTATCATTATTTTCAAGTTTCTGAATCATATACCCAACTATTAGTGAAATAAAATGTAAATAAATAACCAACCTAAATTTCAAAAGCATCTTTTCTTAAAGTTCAGTTCACAAACACACCCTAAATAGTTAAAACTGTCTTTTGATCTGGAGCATTTATAAGGCAGTGTGGAGAAACAGTCCAGAAGAGAAAGAGGAAGATATGTCCAAATTCTCTATCTAGCATGCTGTGTTCTATATTTTCTTCTTATCATTCTGCACATTAGCATATTCAACATTAAAAGCTCCAAGAAACCTGCTTAACTTGGTTTAAAATTTCTGCAAACTTATTTGACCACAGAACTTATAAATGTCCCTCAAAACTAGGGTTATCAAACACACTCTGAGAATTGCTGGTCTGGCTGCATCCAAGACTGACAAGTCCAGAATTCTATTAAAAATATAAAAGAACCTTGATGATAGTGGTTCCATAACCCCTAGTGACCTTTAAGAGTTCACAAACCATCCATTTAAATAATTCGCTTCAGAATCTTACCAAGTTGATGTATTTTATAATTTGCAGAATCTTTTTTCCTTTTGAAAAACAAGATTTATCTGCCAGTCTCTAACCTCTGAGTACCTTAATAATTTTCTTTACAATTTTTTAAGGCTTATCAACGGCAACTTCATAACCTCTTCCATCATGTTCTTAATGAGAATTTGTGGGGTGGGAGTAAAGTGGTACCTAAAGCATTTGAAAGAAAATGCAAACAAACTTTATTACCGTTGGGAGAAGCAACTTAAAAGCTGTCAGGAACATATATTGATTCTTTCCAATCAGTGGCCTGACACAGAAGACACATACCAGAATGACATGTGGAATTATTTGAAAATACATGGCACCACTGGGGTTAAGACCTGAATTATGTGTATTTTTAAAAGCTCGTGAAGTGACTTTGATGCATATTTCTAGATAAAAATCTTTGCTTTGGATAACATACTCTTTACTGTAATAATTTAATAAAGAAAATTTAACTGTTATTTGTAATAAAGATAATAACTTGTAAGATTTTAATTTTTTTCTGTTTCAGGCCATGGGTCTATGGTGTTTTCCTCAGTATACTGACTGCACTATGATTTCTTTAATAGTAGTTCAGGGTACCCTACCATTATTTCTTGATGTGGCTTTTGTCAGAATTAAGATGGTAGGACTACTTTCCCACAAGGCACACATTTCTTCAACTCGATCAACCAATTCTTCCTCTGTGGTTAAATTTAAGTTTCGAAGAGCAGTTTTCATAACCGTTTTTCTTCTTCCTAAGAGTAGAAAAACAACAAAGGTACCAAAAGTCCTGCTGAAGTATTTCAGCTCATTCTTGAGTAGATTACATTTCCCAGTATAGTCCAGTGTTGCCTGTGTGTTACGTTGTCTATACATTTATGTGGTAAACTACATATTTACGTTCATGTGCCTACACAGTCTGTTGTATGCCCCCACAATAATATCCTCTCTCCCTTTTTTGTCCTCAACATAATCTCAAGAGCAACCTTGTTATCTGTATCTCTTCTAAATTTACATCACTACACCATCTCATCTCTTAAGGGCTCTGTTTCTTCTAATTTATTCTTTCTATCATATTCCAGTAGCTCTACTCCACCAACTCTTGATCATATATAGTTATATATTAAAATATATTCTTTATTATTCCTGTTCAGTGAATTGTCTGAGGTTTTAAGTACAATCTGTGGTGTCTGGGAAATTAAAGCTGTTATTTTTTTTATATCTTAAAATCTTCAAAGATCACAGTTTTTTAAAGAAAAAAATACTGAATTCATTTTGGTGATTTAAAACAAATATAATTTAAATAATTATTTTATCCTTTCAAATAAAACCTCCCACATATAGCTGACTAATAATTTAAGCACAGGTTACTATGCTTAAATGATTTAGGTTTATGTGAACTTGAAATAATAACATTAAGTTTCAGCTGTCTCAGCAACACCAAAGGGAAAGAACTAGTTAAATGCCTACTTTGCTCCTAAACTACCAAGAGCTAAGACACATACAAATTTTATGGCAAGTAATCTAAAACTCTTCTAAAAATGATTAACTGTTATTCTATCCAACAAGAAAACAAATACAACAGACCCATCTAATTAGTTAAGACACCAGATACTCACCACGCAGTTTCAGTGTCTAGCAACAAACCACTAAACTTTAAAATTCTGTTTCACAACTTCTAAGTACTAGTAACACATTCTTAAAGATTGATAGACACTTAAAAGTACATATAAAAGTACCACAGTACACAATCATCCAGTAAATGTGCATATACACCAAAGATTCTCAAGTCTAGTTTTGGAGCTCAACCTGGCAGGTCTCCAAAGATTTCAGTGTGTGTGTGTGTATGTATATGTGTGTATGTATGTATGTATATAAACAAAGTCATTGGTATAACTTTTAAAAATAGAATTTTGCATGGAGTGGGAGAAATATCAAATATCTGAATACCTCTAGAAAGTTGACAGCATCAATCTATATTTTTCATGTCAAAATGTGATTGACTTGCGATGGTTCAAAGGACAAGTTAAATTTTTTCTCTTATTAAAGATTAAGAACGCAAAATAGAACCATTAGAAATTAAAACAAAAACAAATAAGCATTTCAGAATAGTTTTTTCAGTACCTTCAAATTCTGACAAAATACAATACATTAAAAAATTAAATATATATCAATTTTGTTTACTGCTATCAAGCATTTTTAAAAACAATTTCCATTTCCAGTAAGTAACAAAACTGAACTTTTTATTTTTTCATACCTGGGCTAATAGCTCTAGGACATTCCTAAAAAATGAAATAATCTAACCAGAAATTTAAATATGTTAAGATAGTTCAGAGTAACAAAGCATAATTGATAGTGCTAATGATGACCTTCCTTAAGCTTACACTTTAAAGGTTTACCTTAATGAGGTTGTCTCAATAGATTTTTGTTGTTGTTGTTGTTGTTAACAACACCCCATTTACTCCAAACACACACATGGATTTTATTAAAAATAGCCTAAAACCTTGGTCACAATGCCAGAAATGGCCAGATTAAAAATAAAATAAATGATAATAAAAATGGCCTTCCTTTTGTTAACTATTTTTTGTTATATGCATTTTAAAATTCACTATTTAACAAAAAAATGATTTTTAAAATATATATATTTCAAGTCTCAAAGTTAATTCAAAAAAATGTATAACATTTCATTTGAAAATAATAGTTTCAGCTGGTAATGCAAGATTCCTATATGAGTTGTGAATCTGTCGTCAGAACTATCACATTCTTAAGAATTTAAAAGGGGAATTCAAGGTAGATTTTTTTCCTGCATTAAGCAACTGATTAAAGACAGTACTTTTACATGTAAAAATAATTTACACTAAAAATCTCATGCACAAAGTCTGATACTTTATCAAAATAACAAGAACAAAATGAGCAATGAAAAAATAGCAAAAGCCATTATAAAAAATAGTAAATTCCTATTTAAATTACTGTGTTCACAGATTAAAAATGTTTATCAATTAACTATATCACAGATTGTAGAGTATTTTAAGCTATAGTATAGAAAGGTAACATGGGATATTTAAAATTTGAGCTGCACTTACCAAAATAGTTTTAACCTGAGTCTTAGACGTCTTCAGAAATGTAGCTGGCAATAATATATGATATAGTTATTATTTAGTAGTATAATTCAAGGTTATTATTCTTTGAGTTACTGCTGCTTCTTAAATATTTATGTAAAATTATAAATATTTATTCCATTTTGGAGCTCTCTGGACATAAGGGAATATATGAATTTAAAAAGTTGTTATTTTTTCCTGCTATACAAGCACATAAAGCTGTCTTTCTTGTTCAAAATGCCTTAGGAGTTCATCTTTTTTTCATATTTCAAGTTATTTAGGACAAATGCAAAAGGTCAAAAAAATTATCATAGATACTTGAATATTCCCATGAAACATATCACACCCGCTAAGGACTTTAATGCAAATTCACTAAAGAATATCAAATTAATCATTTCTTCCTATAAATATTTTTTTATTTATTTTGTGTTTAGAAGTTGCAGTTTTAATTACTATTAACAGAAAATACATAACAAAAGCTTCCTAACAAGTGAAAAAAATAATTATAAATGCTGGAAAAATTGGCCTCATTAACATATTTACAGACTTAATACATACTCCATTGGAAATTAATTATATGACATTTATACAAGCATTAACATTTCCAAATCACTCTGAGTAGTGAGCACTTCAGTTCTTTACTGTCTATATCCAAAGGTGACAGTCACTGAGTTTCAAGACAACACTGATAAGCACCAAAAATGGTCAATCTGATATACTGCTGACACACTGTTCTGTTCCTTCACCTAAAGATGTTTCTGTTGAGTAAGTGTCTTTATGCTTCTTTTTTTCTTTGTTCTGATCTTCTTGCAGCTTTAGAATTATGTTTCGGATTTCTTCTCTTTTTGTTTTCATTCTTGGGGGAGGAAACCAGTTTGCCAAATTCATAGGTAGTTCAAAATTGAGAATTGGATTCTGAAAATAAAAATGTTAAATGCATATTAGAAGACTGTAAGAAATAATAGTTTAGATTAAAACACAAAAGCATTCCAGTGTTAAAAATGAGAAATCAATAACTTATTTAGTATATACTTACTCATTATCTATCACATGCCAGGCATTTTGCTAGGCACTGGACATATAAGATAGTTTCTGCTTACAGATCTTAAAGTCTAGATCGGGGTCAGCCATCTGTGGCTAGTGGGACAAATTCTGTCTACTGCCTGTTTTTGTAAGTAAAGCCTTGCTGGAACACAGTCACAGTAACTTATTTACATGTTGTCTATAGAGGCATTCTCGCCACAACAGGAGAACTGAGAAGGAACAGAGACTGTATAGCTGCAAAGCTTAAAAAACTACTTCGTATCTGGCCCTTTATAAAAAGGTATGTTGACCCCAGTCTAGACAGACAGATAACAACTAAAACAATGACTAGGACAAATATTATGACAGGAGAAGCAGTTGAGTCCTATGAAAATGCATATCTGGGGGTTAACACATTTCCAAAAAGAAGTGATGTTTAAATCTAACACCTGAAGTCAACTAGGAGTTAGCCATGTGAGAAATGATAGAAGCAACAGGAAAGAGTATTCCAGGTAAAGATGAATGTATCAAGGTCTAGAGGTGAGAAAGAGCACAACACAATATGAGAAAATGACATTGAGGTGGCTGATATGTAATGCCAGAATAAGAATGGTAGGAAAGGAGGCTAGGAGCTTGGACAGGAGTTGGATCATGCAGGACACATGAATTTTTCTTTAACCCGAGAGCAACAGGAAGGCACTGTAAGATTTAAAGTAACATGATTAGATGTTGGTGTTTGGAAAACAGTGAAAAACAGAAGGTAGGGGGCAGTGGTTTAGAATAGCGGTGTTAGTATGCTGAACTTCAAAAGTGACGTCAAGAATAAAGAACTGAATATATCTGATATGAAATGATAAAATTCACAGGACTTCGTGGTACACTGGATGGTGAATAAAGAAAAGAAAGGAGTCAAGATAATTGTAAAGGATATCCAAGAGAAGTATGTGTGGTATGGTACCTCTCAAATCAAAGGAAGGGAGTGTTATGAGAAAGAAATGGTCAGTGTCAAATGGTGCTGCGAGGTCAGTACAATTTCAATGTAAGAATGAGGATAAAGTCATGTTACAGAGATTTGAGAAGCAGAATTTGTGGAAACGAAGACAGAGAATATAAACGTCTCCAGATATGTATCTGAGAGGCGAGGAAAGACAGTGGAAAGAACTAGTGGAGAGGGGAACTGATCAGTGATGAGGAATGAGGTCACAAGTACTGGATTTGATGAAATATACAACCTTTCTATGCCTTAAAAATTCTCCGATTTGGAAGTTTTTTGCTCTCTGGAATAATTTTTGAAATGACAGTTTTTCAAGCTCTTCAAATATTTACTTATAGTTTTTTATACTAACATAAGATGTAATACAGTATTTTATTACTTATTATATCATATCCAATAAATTGAAACCTACCTCAAAAAAGCTCTCTACATACTGCAGTACATATACACCACAATCACTGAAGTTATTTTGTTGGGGTACTTTTGGATTAGAGCCTTTCATAACATCTTTGGAAAAACTTCTTTTGCTTCCTTTTTTAACTTCCCATTCCACCTCTAAATACCTGTAATAATGAATATATAATAAATATATATATACAAATATATTCAATCCTTTATTTCCACCAGAATACAAAATACAAGGTACAGTTTTGAACTTACTCTCTTAGAATCTTTACAACATTTGATCGAGAAGGTCCTCTGAGTGAGTCCATCAATAGGATACAAGGTCTGCATGGTAGAAATGACCAAATGTTAACACTTTATAATGTTAAATGTGCATAAAGAGATATGCATTAACAATAAAGTATTCCAGTAAAACTTGGGGCAGCGGGGGGGGGGGATAAACCTTATAGACAAACACCCCCAAATAATAGTTAAAGATCCATAGTTATGTTAAATACCAAATTATAGAATATTAATCTAATTATACCTTAGTTATTGATATATTTCACTAAAGTTTCATAGTTGGTTTCTTAAAATACTTCAAAATTTAGTAGGAAGTCAAAACAATTTTGAAAATTTGATTTCGCTATATTCCAAATTTCCAAAAGCAAGACCATGCAAAAGTAGAAGAAAATAATCTAATTTTTAACAAAAGCTTTACAGATAACAAAACAGGTAATCATCACATACAAGAATTCATTTGGAATCCAATGATTTCTGCAAGATTCCACTTTAAACATTCAATATAAATAAGACTCAAACTTCAAAATTTTGTTACACACCCAAGTGAGGAAGTGTAATGTAGTGCAAAATGACTTGGAATGTTTAAAGGTCTAGGTTCCTCCTGGCTAAAATTTTATGGGATTTGGAGCAGATCTCTTAACTGTTCTAGGTCTCTATATTTTTCTTTATAAGTGAAGTTTTCTTTTCAAAAGCTGTTAGTGGGAGTTTCAGCCAACATTTTCTACAAAAAAAAACCAAAAGAGATAAAGTCTACAGATAGGCAATAACTTATTACCTAAGAAGCTCCTACAGACACCTCAGATCATATTTTTAAAACCAATACAGACACACTCTCATTTGGGGTGGAAATGTGTGTTCATATCTAGAAAATAAGCGAACAGAGTACTTAGGTGATTACTCTCTAGCCAGTTTGATCCTTGGACATTGGGCATGACCCAGTTTTCCTCTCTGAACTTGACAGCCATTATAACTTTTGCTTAAGTAGTTGTTTAAATAAAAACTGTGCAGTCATGTTTTATTCTATGAAGGTATATAAATAAAAATTATCATGTAGTTTGCAAGATACATAGTTAATGCTTACTGTTTACAGATAGTAGGCTTTAAATGCCACTGTCCTATTTCTGAATTGCAATTATCATCGGCAAGGAATCCATCATCACTGCTATCATCCTATAAAAGAGAGATTATTAGTACTGAAAATATACAATCTTAGTTATTTAGATAATAACTAACAACCTAACAAAGCGGTACTATTGAGGATAAAAATATTTATAACAAATATGTTTAAAAAAAGCTTCTAGTCAGACAAACACTGGAAAATTGGTTATGTCACTCAATTCCAACTACCTAATGCCATCACACTGACATTTTAATGAAAAGAGACTACAAATCAGAGGCCTCTGAAAAACTGTCACATTATTTACTCAATCTAGAATAAATTTCTAAACACTGAATATATTATGACCAACAACCGTTTGGTTTGCAGGTCAGCACTCAATCCACTGAGCCACACCAGCCAGGGCTCTATAAATTACCTTAAATGTAAAACAAACAAGATTAATTTTGTCCTATGAAAAAGATTTTGGCAACCTTATGAATGAAATAACTGCTATGATCAAAGAAACGTAAGTGCTCATTATACACCTTAAATGCAATCTGAATGTGTCTGTATTTGTTGGAGAGAAATACTGTTTTTCACAGTCACACACTGTTGACCTTTTAAACATCACAAAATATGGCTTTTGTTCACAAGAGGATTAAACAAGAAGAAAAAGTGCAGTACAAAGCTATCTCCACTACTAGATAGACAAATTCATTTTGTCCTAACAACTAAAGGTTAGAAAACTAAAGAAACTGTATGCTGTAAGATTCTTATAAACTTTTCTCTCAATATAAAGCCCTCTTTAACTAAAGTTACATATTTTCAATAATATATTTTATTCTTGGTGTTAGTAATGTTTATTAGAGCAAGTGAGACATTAAGTAAATATCAGAGTTACCCTATGTTAGTCATAACTAAATATTATCTGCTCCTGCCAAATATATTAAATCAGACAAAAGAAAAAGAAGCACTGGGAAAGTGGTAGAATATAATTTTGCTGTGCTTATGCAGCAGATAATCAAAAATTTAAACATTTTCTCTTTGAATTTCAAGTTAGACCAAAGGTTAGGTATGGCCCATAAATGATTCAAAAGAGGAAGAGAAAGGGGTAGTAGGGGTGGTGGCTGACTTGGTATAAAAGAATTTATTTTATATTAAAATGTTCTGGGTGGGTATTATTACCTTCATCCATAATGGGGGAAAAACAACTTAAAACTATTGGGTTGGCCAAAAACTTTTAGTTTTTTCTGTATGATGGCTCTAGTAGTGCTTGGTTGTATTCCACTTCACCTGAAACCATTTTGTTAGACTGTATTGTGACAGCTGTCATATCAGGGTGCATAAAAAAAAACACACCGTATCAAAACTGGTGAATTTCTGTGCAGCCATTTTAAGATTGAAGATGGAAGAAAATACACAACATTTTTGGCATATTATGCTTTATTATTTCAAACGTAACTGAAACACAAAAAAAGATTTGTGCAGTGTATGGAGAAGGTGTTTATGACCAATCAAATATGTCAAAAGGGGTTTGCTAAGTTTCTTGTTTTTATTGACATTTTGGCCATATAATTCTTTGCTGTGTGACTGTCTTATGCACTGAAACATGTTTAGCAGCACCCCTGGCCTCTACCCATTAGAAACCAATAGCGGGAGACAGCTGACATACTGAAAATATCCAAATCAATAAAGTTATTGGTAAAAATGAAAAATGCGTCTTTTATTTTATGGAAAAAACTAAACAGAGTTTTTGGCCAGCCCAATAAAACAAAACAGCACTAATACATTTATCCTAGTAACTTTTGGACTGGCTACTTTTTGTTTTGAGATGAAACCTAAATCCAGATACATGAGTTAGTGTTTGAAGAAACTGCCTACAGGACTCCAAAGAAAAACATTTAATTATATAAAAAAGAGAACTGTTTGCCAAGCAGGTTTCACCTGGTTATCTTGATCTTCTGAGAAGTCAATGAGTTCATCTTCAAGCATTTTACTAGCTTCAGCTGATTCCTCACTATAGTTCAGTCTGATTTTGCTCACACCATCTGTATTAATAAGAAAGATTACGTAGTGAAAAAGGACATGCATATAACTTATAGTACATAGGCTGTAAGATGTTAGGCTAGTAATTAATAAAGAATATAGTAATTAAGGATACAAAATCTGCCTTAGCATGTAATATCTAAAGATAAAATAAATTACTTTTTAAAAACCCTGGATTGACATGGCAATTACAGAGTTGCTTCTACTATTCAGACACTATAATTCATTAAAACTTAAAAACTAGGTAACAATTATATGGTTAAATATATATGCATATTTAAATACATATAGGTATGCATATATGTAAATATTAATAAATGTTTTTGTGCTAGGTATGCCAGATATCTTTAATAACAAAAGCTACAATAGTCAGAAGATAACCTAAATGTCTAGTAATAATACAGTTAGCATATGGTAGAACACAATATGAAATACTGTACATTTTAAAAATTAAAACTGAAAATATGAAAACTGTACAATATAGGGTAAAAAATAAACATGATTAAAATTAAGTAAAATAGGCTTATTTTTGGACAAATAATTATAAAAAATACAAAAATTAAAATAACCTTCGTATTAGCATAGTAATTATGGACGAGTTCCCCAACTCTGTATGTTTTTCCTTCATGTTTGGTTATATTCACAAACTATTCAATAAAATAAAAATATACAAGTCTAATGTAGTTGTTGGTCATATAAAAATAAATGACACATAAGAAAAATTCGAAATAAGTACTTTTAAAGGTCCGTTTCAAGAATCTAAATTTTTAAAAATCAATTATTTTGCTGAAATAAACTAATCACACAAAACGTTTCCAAGGAATGTAAATTTACATGAAGACTGAGTCAGGCACTTTAATACCAAATACACCAATTTCACTTATTATAGAGCATACCATTTCCAAGTTTTAAAATGCATAATTTTAAGATAGGATAAAATTTATTTTGGCATATTACAGGTCAGGTCTTTAAAAGGGAATTAAAAATAGTAATATAAGCAAGATGGAATGAGAGAACAGAGGAATAAAATGAGCTCCTAAAAAGGCATATATAAAAATCTAAATGTCATGACTGAAAACATACTACTTAAAATAACTAATAAAGTGTTCTGGTAAATCCTTTAGTTATGCAAAGAATAATTTTTTTAATTTATGTTTTTCAAAAACCTGTATTTTATGTTTGAAGCTAAAACAACTACATTTGAATAAAATTCTTCAAATCCTCAAGAAATTAGAATTAGTCAATTACAATCAAGTTATTCTAGCAGCAAATTATTTCTATCTACCAAACTGTCATGAGCATGAAGCTTATACAAATTAAATTACATGCACATTTCAAAAATGGAGAAAATAATTTAAATAGTGTAGTTAATTCCTTCAATTATTTCATTCAGTAAACAAGTGCTCTGATATAAACTGCAAGGTGCTAATTCCACCAGCTATTCTCTCAAATCAGTTTCATTTCCTAAGAGCTTCTCACAGTGAGATCATTTGAAGAAGTTGTGTGAGTCTAGAGTTTAAACATACACATTTTTCATTATCCATACAAAACAACTATTTCATGTGGTGCCCAAGTGAAAAAACAACAAATGCAAGTAGTGATATAGTGATACCACACATTATTTTCCTACAGTTGACCTTTGAAAAAAACCAGAACCCTAATTTATGTGATAAAATACAATTCCACTTATTTACTACAGCATGTTATCTGACATCAGTAGGGAACACATTAATGACTATGTATTTGATGGTTAAAATTATATTAAAACTGTCTAAAATGCTTCATTAAGTTCCGTCAACTATAGTCCCAGACCAAACAGAAATCAATTGCTGAGATACTAATCATATCACAAAAATTTTACAAGCTTTTCACATCCTAGTTTTTAGTAAAGTCATCATTTTATATAGGATAGACTGCTTAACCATCCTCTCTGTGGTAGTAAAAAGTCATCTCTAGAGAACACTCTTATTTAATGTACTTGGTGAATGATCCCTTGGAAACATGTGATAAAAACTAAGGGACCTCATTCCTGAAAAATGCACAGGCCCACTGTAGAGCGCCATTTTTCAAACTGTGGGACACTATCATTAATGGATTCATTCAAGCATTAAAGAGAATACAAAATATCAATGTATCACACACAATAGAGGTAAATTAATTTCCTTTAAGGAAGATCTGTTGGTATCATTACACACATACTAAAAACAAAACAAAAAACCAAATGCACAAACTATAATAAAAAAAGAATACCTAAAATAAACAAATATTAAAAAGGCAATCTACATAAAACAGATTATTCCTGACTGGTCTCCACTATCATTTGTGTGATTATTTACTCAACTTTAACTGGCTATTACTTACAACTTTAAAGACTAGAACATTGATCTGTAGTAGAAGGCCACTAGGAATTTCTGGGGTTTGTGTATATGAAGCTATAGGTTTTGTCTCTTTACTTTGTTTCAAATCCTGTACTTTATTTCAGTTTTAATTTGAATTCGCATTAAATTGGATGAGATTACTGAGCAAAGGGGAACTTAAAATAATAGTTCAATGGGGGTATAATTCACATACCATTCCCCTTTCTGTCTTTATCTCCCAAAGGGCACAAAGACCAACACTCTAGTGCTAGTATTAGCTTTATGCAGCTTAGTATGTCAAAGTATATAAAAAAATAAAAATATTTTTTAAGAACTCAGCAACAGCTTTCTGACTTACTAAAATAAGCTGGCAGAAATATCAAGAGTATGTTCAGTATTCACATCTTTTTGCCTTATACTGACTTTTTTCCTCCAAAGAAAATATATTAGGATCTATTCACAGTTTAATAAGTTTGCGAGGTACATACTATATAGCACGTTATGGGTTTTATGGAGTAGACTATTTCACTTTGGGGTTGGGAAGGAAATTATAAAATTGATTTCATATGAATTAAGTATTGGAACAGAAGCCTCAGATTTCCATAACAAGTGCTAGAAATATGGAAGTAGTTCAAGAAAAAAAAACCTGAAGGGAAATATTAAAGCTGAAGGGAAAAAAAGAGAGGCTGGACCAGTGTCCTTCTTCTCACTGAAAATAATGAAGGAGAGTGAAGAATAAGAAGCTAACCTTTAATTTCAATGGCAACGACTATTTTGGAGGCGAAAACTTGAATTTCAGCCTCTGGCCACTTGATCTCCATTTGCCCACCTGTAAATTGACAAGCCTGAACTAATTCACCTTACAGATCTAAGACTGTGCAACTACTATTAACCCTGAATACAGTAAATTTCCTATGAAATAGAAGTAAATCCAAGATTATATCAATGGAAAATATTTTAAAACTTCACTCTCTGTAGAGGTGAAGGGAGAAGACTGACTGCACAACGAAGTTTTTTTTGGAGCGATGGAAAGATTCTAAATCTCCGCTGTTGTGATTACATGATTATACACATTTATCAAAACTCACTGAATTATACTTAGAATAAAGTGACTGAATGTTACTGTAAGTAAATTTTACTTCAATAAATCTGACTTTAAAAAAATGTGTACCCTAAAATCTTAATCCTGTTTATTAAAAAATCCAATTTACTCTGAATTCCTTGATTCTTTCAAAACATTTAGAAACATACCTGTATGGTGCATAGAACTTAAATATTCATTCTGTAGGCCATTCTCACTTTTAGTCCTATCAACAACTTTCTGGCATGCAGATTCTCCTTTATTTGATTCTTCATTTTCACTTGCAGTATGATCTATTTTTTTCAGATTACATTTCACACTGCATATGTTTCTCCGATAACGAGGGTCACTTTCTTCCTGTTCAGCACTTGAATCAATTACAGCTACGCAATGCTTTTTGTTTAGCATCTTCTTAATTACAGGCTTGGCAGAAGAGTTTTGTGAACAACTGTCCATTTCACTGGCTGAAGGAGAAGAAATACAACTGTCCTCTACAGTTGAACATTTTTGCATGGCTGTATTTTCATGGTAATGAGGATTAGGTTCATACTTTGGTTTTTCCAAACCAGGGAAACAAACAACAGCCAAAAACCAGTGTGCACTGTAAAAAACAAATGAAACTACTGAATATATTATTAGAAAAAATTTATTATATTTGGCAATAAATATCAGTTGAAATGTTTTTCTAAAGCTTTTGTGAAGAAATTTATTAAGGATGCCCAATTTTTTCAATTCTCAAATTAATCCACTGTTTATATGATCATTGATTCATTAACAGAATACAATGTCTGGTCAAAAAATAACCTAAGTTTTGTTAGAATTTTGTAGCCTGTATTCATTTTTGCAAACAATCCCTTAAACCTTTTCTTGTTTGTGGAATGAAAAAAATTTTTTCAGGTAATTTAACAAAATGTAAATTATATCACTGCAATTCAAAATTCCCATTGACCTTCCCTTTGCCTTATTTATGTCAAAAGTAGAAAAGTATCTAGCCTTAAGATTAAAATGTCTTCAGAAGTATAATTAGACTGTATTAATTTTGAACATTTTCTAAATATACATACATAACTTTTTAAAAATTTTAACCATATCTGTTTTTATCTTACTAATAAGGCAGGAATGGCTTAACATTAAAAGTATCAAATAATCCTGTCTCATGATATACTGAAATGTAAGTACACTAAAATGAAATACCGTATCTAACCTAATCATTATAACAGAACTTAAAGTATTAGTAGAGTTCCAGCTATCAAATGGATGCTAATGATAAAGCTGAATTCAGATATCAAAGCTCCCACCAGTAGGATATAGGCAATGAGTAAGGAGCTATACAGCTAATAATGCCTAATAGTTATTAATCTAATGAAGAACTTTATTAAGAGCTTACTACCTGCTAGGCAGTGTTATGTGCTGTGATAAAATGAAATGGCCATAGGTCACAGAACTTATTAGATGAGCACAATATTTGTCATATAGTAAGATGTTCAGTAGATATTTTCTGAATGAAAAAAATGAATATATTGACATGGATAAAAGTTATGCTACATTCTGATTTCTGCAAAATGTGAAATTATCCCAAGGTAATACTAAGAAACAGCACTGTCTCTTCACTGAACAGCATAAGTAGAAAGATCAGAGAGGCTGGCTTCATCCTCAGTATTCTAGAGGACAGATGGAGGAATTCTTCAAATTATTAATCCTCAGTATCCTATGAACACAGGTCAGGCTAGGGTAGTTGAAATAAGCAGCACACCACTTCATCACTTCAACTCTAAGACATAGCTAATTGTAAGTCACGTCTCAGTTTCAGAAGTGTTAAAATGTGAAAAAATGTGTTTTAAAATTGATTAGAATACACTGATTCTCAACCTATAGCTGTAACCTAAGACTATCACAGTTTTTAACATTTCTTAGTTATGACAATATGGATATAAGCCATAAATTTTCTAATGCCTCACCTAAAAACTAAGTGAAAGGAGAAAGCTGAAAGAGATACACTGAGATCACTTTCAATCTCTAAGAGCCAGAGTTTTCCTTTTATGATCCTTTTAATAGCAACTACATTGAACTTAAATCACCAGTGGGAGATAAGGCCAAAACAGGTCATTTTGACTAATCTGAAGATGGATTAGATCCAAATATCAAATTTCTGCTCCATGTCAATTACTGTTACAATTTTTATCAAATTGTTTTTAACTTGAAAAGAGATTACCATCAGGAAACTGAAAATAACACAGATGATAAATATATGGCAGTCTATATATTATAATCGGTGTATATAAATACTTGTGGCTTTACCTCTTCAAAAAACAAAAACAAAACAAAATGAGTCCTTATGATTTGGAGGTTATTACTCCATCCACAAATGGCACAGTACTCTTTCAGAATGCTTTTCTGATTACACATCTTTATTCATTCTCTACTTTTCACCAAGATTATTGGAAGTACTAATCATAGCTTCCAACCACATCAAGACAGAGTGACTAAGAGGGATGTACCTTTACTGCTAAATTGTGTGTATCTCAAATTATATTTTTATTTAAATTTTTAATATTTACTTCCAGTAAATGACTTTCTATGTATATTCTCCGTTTCACATTGTAGGCGAACCTTATTTTGAGAAGAATGAAAAAACTAAAGATTAGTTTTAATATAGCTTTGAAAAAGTTGGGCTTTATCGCCATAACCAATGTTTTAACCTAGCCTACCTATCTTGGGCTGAACTAATTAGAAAGCACAGGTCTTATAATTAAAGCAGTGTTTTAAATAAATACAGTTCAATTATACTATACAGTGAATTTATTTTCATAGTGAAAAAAAAAACATTCAGAAGCTAGTCAGGCACAGCTGGGCTTATTAGACATAAACAATCTCATAGAATACCAAATTCAGACAAGGTTACTCTGCAACAACAATAAAGTAAGACAAACAGGCCATTTCATAATGTGTCTAAGCAGAGACAGACAAGGTCATAATACAACCCAAAAAATATCAAAATCCCCATTTTCTGCTAAATGAGTTATTACTACTTCTTTATCCAAGCAAACTACTGCTTCCTTAGATCTTCCCCCAAATCACCAAACCAAAGCCAAAATTCTGTTATAGGTTCTTTCAAAACACTTTCACTGAGCAGCTCCATGAGCGCCCACGGTTTGTGTTTTCCTTTGATACAACTAATAAGCCCAAAGTTATCCAACTACAGGTGTACTCCTGGGGGTTTTTGGCTGGAGGGCATAGGAAAACAACAACAAAAAGGAAATACAAACACACTCAAGTCTAAATTGTATAATAATACTATCCTACACATCAACGCCTCTCTAGCCATTGGGGGGGGAAATAACACGAATTTTTTAACCACCTCCTTTTAGTTAGAAAATAGTTTTTTGAGTAGTCAGCAAGGTTTTTGACTTGAGAAAATGACATAAATCTAGCTATCTTTTCTTTTCGTTTGGTTAAAAGCTTAAGTGTGCCTTAAGCTAAAAATTCAGATTCTTCTATGGGACCTAATTATCTTCCTGTATAAAGTAGCTTTTTCTATTGAAGGTTTGCTAGACCACAAGCACCACTTTGTAAAACTGACATTATTCCACTTAAAAAATTTTGTTCTGACCAACAGAACAAAATTAGAAAGATCTCGTCTAGTGTTTGTAAAATTTAACGTACACAGTTTACTGGAAAACTGCATTAATTTTCATAAAATAAGCAGTGTAAGTAGAGATACAATAATAAATTTCAAGAAGGTTAAGAATGGATGGATTCTTCACATCCCAAACACATTTTCTAAAAATTGCCACCACATTTACAGAAAGGGAATTCTTACTCACGCTTCATTAAGTGGTACAAAAATAAAATCCTTCTCAAAGATATCTACATGCCGGGTCCATGTTTTTACTCTCCCATGACGCTTTTGCTGTATTCTGTAAGACAAGAGGTACACTATCGAGCTTCTGAAATGTTCCTAGTGCTTCAGTACATATGCAACAATTTATGTTATGAATATTAAGATGTTTACAAGTCAAACAGCTGTATAAGATGATTTAACAAGTTGGAGAAAGAAAACCCAACTGAGATAGAGCTAGCAAGGCACGAAACGGCCCATCACTGAATATGGAAGAATGACATATTTAATTCCAGTTACTGCATACTAGGGTAAATCAGTGCTACTATTGTTTATTATTGCAAAACCGGCATGAGCAACCACATTGAGAAGAAAATCAGACCATGACCTATGATAACTAAGAAGAGAGCAAAAAAGTATTATCTTATAGTAGATGAAGAATGATCGCTATGACCATTGGTCAAAAACAATCAATGTCACCCCGGGTCAGTGTGGTTCAGTTGATTGGAGCATCATCCCATAAAACAAAAGGTGGCTGGTTAGATTCAAAGTCAGGGCACGTGCCCAGGTTGCGGGTTTGGTCCCTGGTCAGGGTATGTATGACAGTCAACTAATCGATGTCTCTCTCCTCCTCTCTCTCCCTCTCCTGCCCTCCCCTATAAAATCAATAAGCATGTCAATGTCATCAACTCTAAGATGCAAAATTAAGAATCACTGAACTAGTGGATAACGCTATTTATATTATGCACAGCAGCCATCAATTCAAGATATTTAACAGCACTTATGATAAAAATGTACCAACTCTCTGTATCTTTTAACCAATTACCAGCAAGTATTAGAACTAGGTGCAATCACTATATGGAGAGGAATTATAAACAAAAGTACTCAGGCCTAATATGTAGAAAAGTATTTCCTTAACTTATCTGATTAGAATCATCCAAGGAACTATTAAAAGTACAGATTCACGGTTCCTCTCTTAATATGGATGGAATGTCTAGGTAAAACAGAGCAATCTGTATTTAATAAGTATCCAAGTAATTTTTTAAAAACCATCAGGCATATTGGGGAAATACTGATCTAAACATTATACCCAACACTTTTATGAATTTCAGATATTCTTAAGGCTTTAGAGTATTATGGATATTGATCCACATTTGTATTGGATTCAATCCGATATTATAATGATTTTGCTAATTGATTACAAATTGTGTTGCCTCAATACATGTGATTTTTTTAATACGTTAAATTTGAGTGATTTATTACACAAGTCTGTTAAATATTTTCGAAGAGCTTGACTTACGACAGATTAGTTGTTTCATGAAGATTTCTCCTTTCTCTCTGATTAAGGCGTTTATAGAAAAAAGAACTGAATATATGAATTCGGTCAGCTTCTTCTTTCTTCAGTTTTTCAAGCACCAAATATCTATTTTATAAAAAAAATAATTCCAATATAATGAATTTAACAGTTTACCTCATACTAAAAATAGTCAATCAGTGATTAAATAGCTATTTAGCCACCATCAATCACTATTCCTTAAAACTGAAAGAAGCAAAGTTTACTTCATATTCTAGACAGTAACTACCAAATAATTCTCAAGTAATGAAAAGTTTATTTCTAAGTAAAACTGTGATTTGAAAGATTTAATATTTTCAATCTTTCAAATCTTTAAAGAGCCTATTCACAAACATTCATAGCAACATTATTTATAATAGCCACTAAGTGGAAATGCCAGAAATGCTCATCAACTAATGAATGGAAAAACAAAATGTGATATATCAACACAACGAAATATATTCATCAACAAAAAGAAATGAAGTATTGATACATGCTGTAACACAGAAGACCCTTGAAAACATTGTGCTAAGTGAAAGAAGCTAGTCACAAGGAGCACATGGTATATAATTCCATGTATATGAAATGTTCAGAATATGAAAATCCACAGAGACAGAAAAGAGACTGGTGATTGCCTAGAGCTGGGGCTGACTGGGGTTAGAGGAAAATGAAGGGACAATGCTAATGGGTACTGGGGTTCTTTGAGAGGATGAAATATTCTAATATTGGACTATGGTGATAATTGAACAACTGTCTGGATATATTAAAATCACTGAATTGTACACTTTAAATGAGTGAATTGTATGGTATGTGCATTATATCTCAATATAGCTATTATTTTTATATGCTACTTATTTTATTTTTCATTTATTTATTTATTTTTCAATTACAGTTAACATACAATGTTGTTTTAGTTTCAGGTGCACGATATATTGTGTGCTGTTCATTTTTAAAAGTTCAGTTAATAAACATTAAGACCTAGCCACCTTTTATAAAAAACAGAAAATAAATAGAAAGAACTTATACAGTGACAAGGTTGTAACAATGGTCTCATTAAAGTGATGTGATATTGGTTCTAATTTTTGCTTACCCTAGATGTTTTTTCTTTAAGTAAACATCAAAACAAATAGCAATGGTTCCTTTTATAGCAATCATAAAGGGAAATTATGATATATTAAATTTGTTTGTTTCAAACTCCCTCAAAGGAGCTCTGCAAAGTCAAGCTCATGACTGTATTTATTTTATTAAAATAAGGATAGTCTGAAAGCCTTATGAAATCTTACACACAAACAGCCAATGTCCCAAAGGGAAAACCTTGAGACATATTACTTTCATCATAATATCTGATAATTCCAAAGCTCAAGTTCTGATCAAATGGACCTAAATACAGAATTTCTTGGTTTAGGGCAACTCAGTGTGGCCCCACAAATGAAATTATAAGTCAGTGAATCTGCTCATGACATAGTTTAAATCAATCACTTCTGCAATACTATATTCAAAAACAGAGTATGCAGTAAATTAGATTTCAGTTTAGGGTCCATACCATAATGGGTGAACCATGTAGCTTTCACCAGCCCACACTACAATGGATGCTTTGTAAAACTGAATCAAATACACAAAGGGATAATTCAACTTAAAAAAGGAAAGTTATTTGTGATTTAAGAAAACTGACACTCAACTTCATATGTAAACAAAACCATTCCTTCTAAAGTAACTAGTTTGTCTTTCTGATCTGATATACATTCACAAGTATTCTGTGACTATATGTACTTGTCAGTTCTAACATAATGTACATTAAAATGACAACTACATCTAACATAATGTACATTAAAACATTAATTAGAAAAGCCACACCTCTTATTTTAGAACTAAAGGGAAAATTAAAGTTTATTACAAAAATCTTGTGGGAAATTCTTTCACGTGGTTGCATTTTTTTGTATAAATCATTTAAATATTTAATGCCATGGTGAAGCTGTTCACTTGGTATTTTAAAAAGTGGATGATCTAACAATCAAATCATGACTTCTTTAACTATGCGATGAAGTTAAAAAATGATTTTAAGGTTACTCTGCAACTCTATGTGACTCTGAAAGTAATTTTTATTACAGTAATTCTTTTCTCAGCATTTTATTAAAATTCTCTAGATACTTTTCTACTTATACTGGCACACTTTGTTTAAAAGTTTGTTTCTAACTTATAGAGACGGAAATAGAAAAGAATAAGGAGCTTTCATACCAGCCAAATAACTGATTTTAATAATGAAGTTTAAAGAAAATTTCCTTTTTAAAATTTACTTCTAAGGATGTCACAAGATAAATATAAACACAGATTTTTTAAAATCATGGATTTTGTTAGGTTTTCTTTTTTTATTTGAAATACTGACTTGCATCAGAAAAGACAGAACTTGCAGTTAATTAATTTTACTGTATAAAATTTGTTTTAAAGTATAACCATAAAATGTTAAGGGACCTCCTGAAAATATAAAGAATTTCAAGAGTACAAACAAATGACTATAAAATATCTATTGTAATGTAAAAATTATATATTTCAGTGTGAAATGTAATAAACTAAATATAAACAAAGTATTAGGAGTTCAACTTAGTTTCTGTATCTACCTATATGCTTTCAAAAACAGAAATCATTTTAAATACAAAGACTTAAACAGGTTAGAAGCAGAGGGGTAAAGAAATACATACCATGCAAACATAAAACAAAAGAAAGCTGGAACAGATATATTCATTTTGAACAAAATGGGTTTAAGAACACGGAAGATTATCAAGAATAAAGAGGGACATTACATTAATAAAGGAGTCATTTCTCTAAGAAGGCATGAAAGTGAATGTGTCTAATGACAGCTTCAAAATACATAAGATAAAAACCTCATAGACCTAAAAGGAGAAATAGACAAATCCATACTTATAGTTGGAGATCATCAAACTTCTCAATAATTGATAGAATAAGTATGTGGAAATTAGTTAAGGACAAAGATGAGCTGAATACACTATCAAACAACTTGACCTAATTGACATTCACAGAATATTTCATTCAACAACAGCAGTGTTGTTCTATGTATTCACTTGAAACTTTTCAATAGCTTGGTTCATTAAGTATATAGTAGAATTAACAGATGACATTTTTTTAATTCTGAAAAAATACACAAAATTTTCAGTCTTAACCATTTTTAAGTGCACAGTTCAGTAGTGTTAAGTATATTCCCAATCTCCAGATCTTTTTAACTTGCAAACCTGAAACTACATATCCATTAAATAACAATTCCCTTCCCCTGGTAACTACCATTTACTTTGATTTTCTATGAATTTGACTACTTCAGTTACCTAAGTGGAACTACAGTTATTTGTATTTTTGTGACTGGCTTACTTCACTTTGCATAATATTGTCCAAATTCAGCAATGCTATAGCATGTGACAAATTTCCTTCTTTTTTAAGGAAGAATACTGCATTGTATGTATATAGCACATTGTGTTTATGTGCCCATCCATCAATGAACAGTTTGGGTTGCTTCTACATTGTCTATTATAAATAAGTGCTATTATGAACACAGGTGTGCAAATATCTCTTTGAAATCCTACTTTCAATTCTTTTAGACATATACCCAGAAATGGGATAGTTAGATCATACGGTGGTAGTTTATTTTTAATTTTTTGAGAAACCACCATACTGTTTTCAGTACTGGTTGTACCATTTTACACTCCTACCAGCAGTACAAAGTGTGTCATTATGTCCATATTCATTTTGGTTTTGATTTATATTTCCCTGATGATTAGTAACACTGAAGATCTTTTCATATGTTTGTTGGCCATTTGTATGAGATAACATCTTTTGGTTTAGGTATTAAGAACTCTGAACTTGTCATTGAATGTTAGGTCTCAAAGGGGTCTACATCTGCAAAATTAGGCATTTAAAATCTAAAGCAGTTTGTCTTGCCAGCAATTCTATGACACATTTATAATTTACTGAAACATGTTCCATTACCATCAACTCTTCAAAAGGAAAAATAGTGTCTTTGAAAAGGGGGTATAGGTTACATAAATAGGAATACAATATTACTCCTTCATGTTAGGTAAATCCTATTGGTTGATGGTGTTGTCATATTCTTTTATGTATTATTGTTGATTTTGTTCAGTTCTATCAATTGTTGAGAGAGGGAAAATACAGTCTCCAGTTATATTTGTGGATTCTTCTGTTTCTCCTTTTAAATCTGTTTTTGCTTCACATATTTTGTAACTCTGTTGTATGCCACATACCCAATAAGGACTGCTAAGTCTTCTTAGTGGATTCACTCATTATGATAACCACATAATGTCCCTCTGTGTTCCTGGTAATTTAATTGTCTTTGTTTTGAAGTTTACTTTATCGGATATTAATTCTTTCCTGATATATTAATTGGATATTAATATAGTAACTCCTGTTTTCTTTTAATACTTGCATGCTGTATCTTTTTCCATCCTTTTCCTTTTAACTTATTTTTATCATTATCTTTGAAGTGTGATTTTTGGTAGAGAGGACACAGTTGGGCTATGTTGTTTAATCCACTCTGCTAATAAGTTTCACAAGTTTGTAATTGTTCATTAAAGAATTTTTATGATGGATGCTTTCTAATCTTTGTCAGATAATTCTAATACCTGTGCCATCTCAGTGTTGACTATCTATTGATTATCTTTTCTCATTCAGTTAGAAATCTCTGTGGTTCTTGGTGAGAAAAGTAATTTTAAATTAAAATCTGAACATTTTGAGTATTATAAGACCCTGGATCTTAAACTTTTATGTTTAACCAGGCTTTCCCTGGCACCACACTCCAGTGTTTGAAGTGGGCACCACTTCATTACTGCCAGGTTTGGGGTAGAGGTTCAGGTTCTCCACTGGGCCACCATTAACACGGAGGGGCTCCATGTTACTGATGGATGGGGGTGGAAGACTTCCCACTAGTCCTCCACTGGATGGAGATGGGAAGAATACCTCTTTATCCTCCAAGGTCCAGGGTGAGGTCTGGCTCTACACTGGATCCCGGTTAGCTTAGGGTCACCATAACCTCAAAGTTACTTAGCATTTATTGCCTTGACCTCTGCTGTACTGATACCATTAAACGTATTCTCCTTTAAAGCTTTTGCCTCACTTCAATTTTATCATCAATCTCTCCGGATTTTTCTTACCTCTCAAATACCTTCAGAATTTATTCATGGGAGCCTCTTTCCTCCCTGTTTATTTAAATCTACTCTCCATCTTCTATCTTTATAGCTATTTTTCTCATTTCCTACCTCTTCCTAGATAATTTGATCAGTTCTCATAATTCTACTACTACTTACAAAGTAAAGCCTTCTAACAATATGTCTCCAGGCCAGAACTCAACTCACATCCAGAATCATACAGTCAACTGTTTATTGACGCTCTCCCTTTTGTTATATCAGACACCTAAAAAAAGTATCTCCTCTTCCCCTACACAAATGTAGTCTGTTTTTGCATTCACTGTTTCAGTTAATGGCAAAGTCATTTAGCAGGTCTCCTTAGTTAGAAAACTAGGAGTTATTTGGCGCCCATTTCTATCCTTCTTAATATCCATTCATTCGGACCTGGAGTCCTGCTAAACAACTCTACCTCTTAAAAACATTTCATTACCTCCTTTTTACTCAAACTAAAATGACTTAATTAGGCTTATATCACCTCAATTAAAATTCTTTAAATCATCTCCCATCTAAATGTCCACAATAAAAATGCCTGTCAAAATCTTAAGGAAATTCAATTATGATATCACTTCTCTGATCAAAACTACCACTCTGTAGAGACTTCCAGCCAAAATGGAGGCGTAGGTATATACATTTTGCATCCTCGCACAACCAAAACAAGGACAAAGACAAATTTAAAAACAAAAAACCACCAGAACTGTCAGAAAATTGAACTGTATGGAAGTCCAACAACCAAGGAGTTAAAGAAGAAACATTCATCCAGGCTGATAGGAGGAATGGAGACGGAAACCGGAAGCCACAGCAGAGAGGACACCACAAGGCAGTGGCTGGAGGACTGGGCAGGTGAGATGGCAGCTGGAGGTCCCACATTTGCGTGTGGATAAACCAGGAGGAAAAGGGGAGCAAGACAGACCACACAACCCAGGGTTTCAGTGCAGGGAAAAAAGCCTCAAAACCTCTGGCTATAAACACCTATGGGGGTTGCTGCAGTGGGAGAGTATCTCCAGCCTCACAGGACAGTTCGCTGGAGCAGCCCTCAGGGTCCTTGAACATTCACAAATCCACCTGCCCTGGAACCAGCACCGAAAGAGACCAATTTGCTTGTGGGTAGCAGGAAAAGTAACTGAAAGCCACAGAGAGCCAACTAAGCAGCATTTTTCCCTCTAGGACCCCTCCCTCACATAGAACGCCAAAAAGCAGCACAAGGATTGCCCTGCCCTACCTAAGGCTCCGCCCCTTATAACAACAGGTGCAACCAAAGACAAAAAAATATGGCCCAAATGAAAGAACAGATCAAAACTCCAAAAACAGAAATAACCAATGAAGAGATGGCTAACCTATCAGATGCAGAGTTCAAAACACTGGATATCTGGATGCACACAGAAATGGTTGAGTACGGTCTCAAAACAGAGGAAAAAGTGAAGGTTATGCGAAGTGAAATAAAGAAATATATACAGGGAACCAACAATGAAGGGAAGAAAACCGGGACTCCAGTCAACAATTTGGAGTAGAAGGAAGAAATAAACATGCAATCAGAACAGAATGAAGAAACAAGAATTCAAAAAAATGAGGAGAGGCTTAGGAACCTCTGGGACAACTTGAAACATGCCAACATCTGAATCATAGGGGTGCCAGAAGGAGAAGAGGAACAGCAAGAAATTGAAAACTTATTTGAAAAAATAACGAAGGAGAACTTCCCCAATCTGGTAAAGGAAATAAGACTTCCAGGAAGTCCAGGAAGCTGAGTCCCAAAGAAGCTGAACCCAAGGAAGCACACACCAAAGCACATCATCATTACATTACCCAAGATTAAAGATAAGGAGAGAATCTTAAAAGCAGCAAGAAAAAAGGAGACAGTTACCTACAAAGGAGTTCCCATAAGACTATCAGCTGATTTCTCAAAAGAAACCTTACAGGTAAGAAGGGGTTGGAAAGAAATATTCAAAGTCATGAAAGACAAGGACCTACATCCAACATTACTCTACCCAGCACAGCTATCATTTAGAATGGGAGGGCAGCTAAAGTGCTTCCCAGATAAGGTCAAATTAAAGGAGTTCATCATCACCAAGCCCTTCTTATGTGAAATGTTAAAGGGACTTACCTAAGACAAAGAAGATCAAAACTATGAACAGTATAATGACAACAAACTCACAACTATCAACTGAACCTAAAAACAAAAACAAACAAAGCAAACAACTAGAACAGGAATAGAATCACAGAAATAGAGATAAATGGAGTGTTATCAGCAGGAAGTGATGGGGGTGAAAGGGAGAAAAGGTAAAGGGAATAAGAAGCATAAATGGTAGATACAAAGTAGACAGGGGGAGGTTAAGAATAGTACTGGAAATGGAGAAGCCAAAGAACTTACATGTATGACCCATGGACATGAACTAAGTGGCTGAGGGAGCAGGGTGCTGGTGGGAAGGGGGGATGCAGGGTGGAGAGGAATAAAGGGGAGGAAAAAAATGGGCAACTCTAATAGCATAATCAATAAAATATACTTTATAATAAAACAAAAGAAAAACAAAAAAAAACAACTATCACTCTTTATAACAATGTTCTCTTTCCCGGAACAATGGACTGCAACCATTAATAGGCTATAAAATCATTCAACAGTTTTCAAAAATCAGATTTTAAAAAAATTGTTTTGTTTTATGAAATACATTTGAATAAACAATGTATTGGAGAGCACTAGGCACACTGATATTTAAAGTTTTGTTTCATACATACACCATTTTATATCACAAACCAGTAAACACATACAAATTTATACATGTATAAACACACTGCACATACATGTATATGCATGTGTATACTGGGTCATGATGTAAGCTCTTCCAGGAAAGCTTCTTGGTCCCTCATATTTCCCAACCTCAAAAAAGAATGAAGAGTTCTTTTTCTACTGTGTCTTCTATCAATGCTTTAATCCCATATTTGTATTCCCTCCAAGAGCATAAACTTGTAACACAGTACTTGGTACACAGCTGGTACTCGCTGAACATTTATTGAAGGAAATAAGTAAAATTGTTATTTTGTGCTTGCCCATGAAATGATTACCTAACTTAGGGTAGTAACAATTTCTGAAGGCTTAAAACACTGTAAAAATAACAACATAATAAGCTACCATTTAAGAACACTTTGCATGTGCCACAGACTTTTCACTAATGCTTAACATGTATTGTTTTATGTGAGCCTTCTAACCCTTTTAGATATCATTATCCTCATTTTAAAAATGAGGAAGCACAGGTAGAGACATTAAATTACTTCCCACACTAAGTGACAGTGATGGCATTCAAATCCCAAACTGTTTTGACTCTACAAAACAAAGATATATATTATAGAATGTTAAAGATTCGCTAAAAGGTTAGTAGAAAATTAACTTACTTCAAATAAAAGTCTATAATAACATCATTTAAAAATTCTCCTTCACTTAGACAGTGCAGGTCCTCATTAGTAACGGAGATACCTCCCTTAGCTGGAGGTGGTGGATATACTATCAATCTGTAACAAAAATTTTTTTTAAAAGCAGATTATCAAATATATATTTATATATAATTGCAATGTAATAAAACAGAGAAGAAATTTAAGAGTTTTGCAAGTGTAAAGGAATTCTCTCACTTTTCTACAGGGCCCATGAAGATAGTATGACTCTCTCCAGTTTCTTCCTCATCATCAAAAAACTGGAATTCTTGTTTGCTTTTAAGTTGCATTTTAGATTCCAGGGGCACCTGGAAAAGGAAATTAAATAGCGAATTCACAAAGTCAATTGGAAAAGTTTTCAATAAAAATAGCAAGCACAAAGCAAGCATGCTTTTTAAGAAAATTTTATTTTTTATTGTTCAATTACAGTTGTTCCCACTTTCCCTCCTTTACTCTCCCCTGCCCTATCTACCTCCCACATTCAATCACCCCCACTTTGTCTTTGTCCATAGGTC
Source organism: Mormoops blainvillei (assembly GCA_004026545.1). Taxonomy (NCBI): domain Eukaryota; kingdom Metazoa; phylum Chordata; class Mammalia; order Chiroptera; family Mormoopidae; genus Mormoops; species Mormoops blainvillei. The sequence continues at coordinate 157,793 of PVJD01001617.1, forward strand.
CTTTATATATGTTCCTTAACCTGACTCTTCCCCTACTTTCCCCCATTATCTCCCTCTCCACTCCCCTCTGGTCACTGTCAGTTTGTTCTTTATTTCCAAGTCTCTGGTTCTATTTTGCTTGCTTGCTTGTTTTGTTGACTAGGTTCCACTTATAGGTGAGATCATATGGTATTTGTCTTGCACCATCTGGCTTATTTCAATTAAAATATGATGTAAAAAGTATATATGATTTTTAAAAATTAAAATAATAAACAGGAAAACTAGGGTCCACATATTTTGTTTTTTTTTAATCTGTAACTTCTGGTTCAGTAATACTCTTCTAATTTTTGTAACAATGATTTTTGGTATCTTGTCTCTCTAAAATCTCTACCACTCATAATAAATTAGAGTATATTAATCAAATCCAAAGAACAGATATACTATTTTCTTCTTCTAACAGCGGAGGTCTACCTAACTTCAGTGGCTAGGCAATCCATACTATATGAGAGCAGAGGCTGAAGGAATACAGTCCAATGAGCTTCAGTCCTCCAGAGTGAAGGAAGAGCTCTTTTTTCCTGTGGAATTATCTCCTACAGAGAATTCTGCAAAAGAAGGAGAATGACTCTCCTTCCCTCTTCCATTCTTTTCCTCAAACCACTAACTGTATGAATAGCTCTTCTCTGATGAGGCCAGGTTAAAAGACTTTAAGTGTTCCTAATTAAGTCAGTAAAATTTAGCTTCTGTGGTAGGGGACAAATTTAGAGTATTTAAGTTATATTTGTATTATTTAACCTTATATTGCATGTTACAACAGTACTGTGGTCTTTGGTTCAGGTGCCTTCAGAGTTACCTACTATATTACTCTAAAATTAGCTACACATGCTGAGAGTCGGGATGGTAGGTATTCTTCACATCCCAAGTTTTCAACCATGTATGTATATGTTACATATAAATACATCAGGAACCAAAATTCCTTTTTTTGTACTGAAGCCAATGGTATCACTGGGAACCACCAGGAAATTTAAGAAAGAGTAATAAAAGACTGGAATGTAGTAGTGTGTGTGAATGTATGGTGAACGTGAGAGAATAAGAAAAAGAGATGAAAACGGGGAAGAAAAGAGTATAGAAAGGAACTAAAAATGCTTCTGAGATCTGTGTCAAGTACTATTTGTGTTTCAAGCCACCTATTCACCATTATGTTCTGACACAAGACAATTTAAAAATTGCATATAAAAGCAAATAATTCTGAAATGGAAATAAAGGAGATCTAACTCTGAAATGAATATTAATACAACAAAATATATTTCCCTTTAAAGTTACATATTATTTAAGATTGTATTTTAAAAGTTAAAAAAAATTACATTTTTAATTTTGTTTTCTTTTTGCACAGAACTTCCTTTGATGCTTTCTTCATAGGTTCTTGTACAGGCAACAAGTCTGCTATTTGCTTCTTCAAAGGGAATTTTTGCAAAGAAATTGGACACATTATTCTTTTTACCAATTGCAGTAATGATACTTTCAAATACTGCATTTGCTTGATGATCAAGGCCATTTTGAAAAATTAAAATTATATACCGTCCTTCCAAACCTGAAAAGAAATCAATATAAGTTTAAAAGAAAAAAATAAGTAAATAGGAAGCTATTAGAAAAACAGTAACAAATAGTTATTCCAAGAATATCACCAGAAATTCTGGTATCAATGTTCAAAACAATGTTTGGCATATAGTTGATTTATAATAAATATGAAATAAAGACCAATGACAGTGTTACCTGTCACCTAAGTTATCAAGAGAAAGGAATCAGAACACATTACTCTAGCAGCAGCTGAAGAGCAGATCTATTCATGGGTATAACTAATTTACTTCATCTACTAGTATCCAAATATGTTTATAGTTTTAAATATATAACAATTAGTATCTTTGTCAAACATAAGAAATTTCCAAGTGAACTGATAGTCTCTAGAGAATTTAAGTATAAATACTGCTATTAACTAATGTGCCAACTCTTGAAGCTTGAATAGTAACTATCATTTATTCATCATAAAGCTGAAGCAGCAATTACTGCTGAAAAGTATGTATTTTATAACTAGTCATGCGATGCCATAAATGATAGAGGTTAACGGAAACCAACTGGAGAACCGTATCATTTATTATAGCAATTGAAGAAAAATCTACAAACTTGTAAACTTCTTATTCAGGCTAAATTTCAAGGATTCCAGATTTATAGGACTGATTTACACTTAGCACCTATCAGTGCATTAAAAAAATCATTTTATCTAACCCCTATGCTGTACATCTGAAACCAATATAAAATAATACTAAAAGTAAACTTACTGAAAAAATTTTTTTAATCATTTTACTCAAATAATACAGTGTTAAAGAGTGCAGATTTTTTGAATTTTAACCATTCTGAAAACTTGCTGAATGGGTAAACCTGTGTTTTATCATCAGACCTTCTACTTTATGAGCTTTTCCTCAGCTGTAAAATGGGAAAAGTATTATCTATCTTACAAGGTCCCTGTAAGGATTATAACACAATATAATATACACCTAAGGGATCTATCAATGTGTACTTACATTCTGCCATTCAATGAATTGTATTTTTTATTAGACTCCATTCCACATAACTTACTTGTTAATTTATTTATTCCTTTACAATCATTCCAAACTTTATCATCCATGTTCATCTGTAGCTGCATGCTCAGTTTTTGATAAACTGCTGGTATTGTCTGAAGAAACACTACTGGCAATTTTCGGACATTGCACCATTCACATTTCGTTAAATCAGAGGTATTTAAAGTAATCTCCACGGGATCATTTTCTGGTTCTGGAGGAAAACAAACAGAATTGGAAAACAAGGCCATTCTTAAAATGGGAAAATCATAAATGAAGGAAAGTGTAAGAAAATACAAGTTTGAAGTTAAACACATTTATTTTGCTCTATAAATAGTAACTTGTAGTGGGAAATGAAAAATTTTTATTTTAAAGAGGCTTCTACATTTTTTTCCAAAACAGGTTCCCAATTAGGTATACTTGCAAAATTAAAGATAGGTTTTGTGATGTTACAGAATGAAATAACACTATTAAGATATATGCCTTTTGTTAAGATATATGTGATAACTAATCATCTTAATGAATTCTATGAATATCATTTAATCTTTTATTCCTGTAAAGTGCTTTAGTGTAAACAAAGCTTAAGTAAGAAGACATAGAACAGCTTACCTTCTAGCTGTATCTTGATTAAATCTAAACAAAGCTAAAAAAAATAAGACAAATTAGTGCCAATCTAGATTTATGAAGATTTTTCTACAAACTCCCTAAATGACATACTATTTGGTACTCAAGACTATAGAGGGCAGAACTGAATTATCTACCAAGTGCTTAAATGTAAAATAAGATATCCTCCTCACTCCTAAATTATCTCTCAGAAAGGTACAGAATGGTAGTTTTCTTTTTTTTTTTTAATCCTCACCCAAAGACACGCTTACTGATTTTAGAGAGAGGCAGAGAAGGAGAGAAAGAGGGAGAAAAACATCGATGTGAGAAAGAAACATCAATAGGTTGCCCTTCGTACTCGTTCCCAAAAGGAACCAAACTTGCAACCTACGCATGTGCCCTGACCGGGAATCAAACCTGCAACCCTTCAGTTTATGGGACGATGCTCCAACCAACTGAACCACACTGGCCAGAGCTAGGCTTCATCTTTTTTATTCAAGTACTGAGAGCATTCTTACGCTACTGATTTATATCTCTTACCTTCAAAAAAAAAAAAAAGTTGACAGAATATTACAATGAATACCTGAATACTATTATCCTGGTTCACTAACTGTTAATATCTTGCAACACCTACTAATTTTTTCTATGTATATAGTCATTTCCTTTTTACTGAACCAGCATGAAGGCAGAGGTTCACTACAACATCTAAGAAAATCAAAATTAACTTCATTCAACACACAATTCATACTCAAATTGAGTTCACACTCAAATTTCCTCAACTGCTCAAAACTGTCTTTTATTGCTGTCTTAACTTTTCCCCAGTTGATGATTCTTTCAAGGTAACATTACGTTAGTCTCTTTTGTCCATTCTTGTCTAGACCAGAAAGAAATGCCCTCTGTTCTTCACGACATGGCCTCTGAAAAATCTAAGCTAGGTTTTGCAAACTGTACAACATCCTGGACTGCATCATACTGGACATGATGTCAAGCAGCCCCACTACTGATACAAGCTTAATCACTTGAAAACAGTGTGCCAAGTCTTTCCGCTGTAAAGATATGTATTTTTCCTTTGTAATTAAATGGTAATCAGTGGAGAAGACACTTGAATGCTTGTAGATATCCTGTTCTTAATAACCTTTCACCCACTGATTTTAACATACATGAAACATCTTGCCTAAATCAGTTATTATTGGTGGTTATGTTATAAAACGGTACTTTTCTAACTATTTTAATGTGGAGAAGACATATTAAGCCTGATACACCCTGAACTAATCATTTTGCATGTTTACATAAGTTAAAAGAATCAGAGGAGGAGCCAAGAAATTCAAAATGCATTAAAAAATAAGCTGTATCAATACATAGACGGAAGAATAGATACATGAAAAGCAAATTTAGGGCTTCTGGTCAAGATGGAGGTTAAGGAGACAGGCTTCGCCTCACTGCACAACCATAAGAAGGAACACAACTAATTTAAAAAAGGAAAATATCCAGAACTGTATGGAAGTCCAAAAACCAAGGATTTAAAGAAGTTATATCCATCCTGATAGACAGGAGTGGCGGAGACAGGCAATCAGGGCTGAGAGGTGGCAGCCGGCAGAATGGGTGGTCCCACATTCACATGGGTGGTTAAAAATCAGGGAGACACCTTGTGAGCCAGCAATCCCACCCCAGGCCAGAGTACGCAGCCCAGCATTCAACCGTGGGGAAAAATAAGGCCTCATAACTTCCGGCTGTAAACTCAATGAGGGTTGGGGCAGCGGAAGAAACTGTTTCTCAGGCGGGCCCTGAACCTATTCAAACCCACTCACCCTGGGAACCACAACCAGAACCACAGCTGGAGGGGCACCAGTCACATACAGGAAATAAGTGAAGGGACTAGAAACCGGCGAATGCCAGGCAAGCCCTCAGAAGTCAGTCAGCAGCAGCAGCAGTGTCCCCTCTTGACCCTGCCCCCCCCCCCCCCCCCCGACACACACATGGAGTCAGAAAGCAGCTAGCAGGTTGCACCCTGCCCCCAATACCCAAGACACTGCCCCATACAATGTAACAGGTACGCTAAGACAGGAAATCAAAGTAGCTCTACCTAGTACATAGACACAGTGAGGCTGCCAAAATCAGGAGACAAAGAAATATGGCCCAAATGAAGGAATAGAACAGAACCCAGAAAAAGAATTAAGCAGTTCAGAGATAGCCAATCTATCAGACACAGAGTTCAAAACACTGGTGGTCAGAATGCTCAAAGATCTCATTAAATACAGCAAAAGCACAAGGGAAGAAATGAAAGCTATACTAAGGGAAATAAAGAAAAATCCACAGGAAACCAACAGTGAAGGGAAGGAAGATAGGATTCAAATTGATGATTCAGAACATAAGGCAGAAATAAACATTCAACCAGAACAAAATGAAGAAACAAGTATTCAAAAAAACCAAAAAAAAAAAACAAAGAGAGTTTAAGACGACTCTGGGACACCTCCAAAATGGCCAACATCCAAATCATAGGGATGCCAGAGGAGAAAAGGAAGAGCAAGAAACCGAAAACTTATTTGAAAAAATAATGAAAGAAAACTTCCCTAATTTGGTGAAGGAAATAGATATATCAGTCCAGAAAGCACAGAGTGCCACACAATTTGGACCCAAAGAGGTCCACAACAAGACATAATCATAATTAAAATGCCAAAGGTTAGGGATAAGGAGAGAATCTTAAAAGCAGCAAGAGAAAGGCAGAGAGTTACCTACAAAGGAGTTCCCATAAGACTATCAGCTGATTTCTCAAAAGAAATTTTGCAGGCAAGAAGGAACCAGCATTAAGTATACTCAGTGATGAAAACTAAGGACCTACAACCAAGATCATTCTATCCAGCCAAGTTATTATTTAGAAAGGAAGGGAGATAAAGTGCTTCCCAGACAAGGTAAAGCTAAAGGAGTTTATCATCACCAAGCCCTTATTATATGAAATGTTAAAGGGTCTTATTTAAGAAAAAGATCAAAACTGTGAACATTAAAATGACAACAAATTCATAGCTATCAACAAGTGAATCTAAAAAACAAAAATAAACTAAGCAAACAACTAGAACAGGAATAGAATCATGGATATGGAGATCATTTGGAGGGTTATCATCTGGGAGGGGGTGGGGAGGAATAGGGGAAAAGGTATAGGTATTTAGAAGTTTCATAATTGGGTAGGCGCAAAATAGACTGGGATGTTAAGAGCAGTATAGGCAATGGAGAAGCCAATGAGTTTATATACACAATTCATGAACCTGAACTAAAAGGGTCGGGGGGGGAGTCGCTGAAGGAAAGGGGGGTACCAGGCAGAGGGGTGGCAAAAAGGGAAAAATTGGGACAACTGTATTAGCATACTCAATAAACTATACTTTAAAAAAAGGCAAATTTAGTAAAATGCTAATGACAGGATCTAGTTGGAAATTTTATGAATGTTCACTGTAAAATTCTTTCAACTCTTCTGTTTGGAAATTTTCACAATATAAAAAAAGGAGGCAAGAAAATACAAAATAAATTTAGTAATTATAACAACTACACATTCTAGAATGTCACCAAACGTATATCCTAAAGATCATGTTTAAAAGTAATACATTGATTGGTTTCACTGGAAAGCAACATGTTAATTGGAGACACAGACACTGAAGTTACAGCTTTAGAAAAATACGTTAAATGATTCAAAAAGTAGCAATAAGATATAAACACTAAAGTGGGAGAATGGAATAAAATCGTTGCATGAGATATTTGCCATTTAAAAATGTGTGTAGCTAAATTATACATATGTATTAAGTGTTATATGGTATTCCTACTAAGTCATTTTTCTGTTAAATGAAAATATTTACTTTTAAATAAAACTGGTATTTCTGGATGATGCCAACTGTAACACTGAGTGAATTTAAAATAATTTACCTAATAATAAATGGTTATAAAATCTGATAAACATTTAAAACAGAAAAATATTTTAAATGTTTCTCAGATTAATAATGACATGGCAGATAAAACATTTCACTGCAAAACAAAGAAAATTATATTCAAAAAGAAAATGTCAAATCACCTTTTAATACATTATCTGAAGAAATTACAGATCCACTATACCTTATCAAAAATGTTCTTTGGGAAAATGCCATGGCACAAGGAAGATTAGTAACAGATTGCAAACTTCCACATTCTATGCAAAACCATTTTTTGGCTAAAATATTTCATTAGCATTCTAATTTGAAAAAGAAACCCATGTCGACACATTTTATATTACACATACTGCCTTTTACTTCTTTTGTATTGTTAATCTTTATATACTGAGAAAGGGGACAGAAGGGAGACGGGGAGAGAAACATGGATGTGAGAGAGAAGTATCGATCATCATTCGGTTGCCACTTGCGGCTCCAGGCAGGACCAAACTCACAACCCACGGTAACCATTCGATTTGTGGGATGACGCCCAGACAACCAAGCTACACTGGTCAGGGCCTGCCTTTTATTTCTTAAAGTGAATTCACAGTTAGTTTTTCTTCACCAGATCGTATATGTACTAACCTGTAACTTTCATGTAAAAAAAACTCATTTGAATTTTGATGTAGTTCTTGCTAGAAAGCCTTGAAACTATGCAACTTTCAACTAAATGTCTAAATTATCAGCCTTAATTATCATACCAAGGAGTTCTGAATAATGGTGGTCTAAATAATGTGGGGAAAAACCATAAAACCTACATGGTTTCCCTGGAAATTTCAGAAGTAAAGAGACACAGAAAAACATTTTTGTTACCTGACAGTACCGGGAAAGATAATCTGTACCATGAAGGCTTATAACAAAAAAGAAGCTTCATAAATCACTAAAAATCCTAATACATAACAATGTTATTAAGCAATAATGAATAATCTATATATAATTTGCTTTAACTCTCTGGAGTACTTAACATTCTAGTTTTTAAATTGTGAGAAACCAGAGTTTTTTGATGAAACAGAATAAAATGCTTGTTTCCCAAATAGCTTTCCTTTCATAAGAAATCAGGTCCACATTCCGCTTTCTACTATAAACTAACCTAGAAAGTTTTTGTCCCCTTTTGATTATATTTATCCTAGAATCATGCATGAATCCTAGAAAACAAATAGCTATTATTTACCATAATTTAAATAACGGAGCTCCCATTTAACTTGAGTGATGTATATACAATGTTTTCTTGATACTGCTTTATGTATAAAGAACAGTATTTGAAGACAGAGTTTGAAAGGTTAGAAAAGGATAGTCAGGCACACCAAGTTACGGAATTATAAAATAAGTCTTACAAAATAAGTGCAGTGCTAAGAAGGTTTAATTTAGAAAGAAGAAAAATGATGACTAGAAGGCTAATTAAGGAGATTAAATTTCAAAGAGAAAATGCACATTTGCATTGGATTGGTAGCATAAGATAATAAGAAAACAAGTATGACAGAAAAATAAGAGAACTATAGAAAGTTATTTGGGTTTTGTGGACAATGAACTAGTCTAGTGCCTTTTGGGGGCCTACTGTAGTCTAGTAATCTATCTCTAGGAGTATCAGTGCTGTAAGACATTTTTCTGCAGACTCCGAAACTCTGGGTTCTTCTGTCATTATGTTCTTTAAAATATCTTTTTCATGCACTGAGCTGGCAATAAGAATAAAAGATTAACATATTGGAGGGTTTTCTAACTCAGTGAAAATACTAAGTATCTTCCTACAATGAATATGTTACTACCATGACACTGAATTATGATAAATTTTTTTACTCACTGATTTTTAAGGTGAGGAGTTATTTATAATAGTTTATATACACAAATAAATATAAAATCTTTAAATAATTTTAACATTCTATTAAATTTAATATTTAACTTACAGATTTTAAAGTATTACATATTAGCCTTAGCCAGAGAATTTTGAATCATAACTGGTACAATGAGTGCTTAAGGATGTACTTACAATTACAGGCTCTATTAACAGCCGAAAGAGTGTTCCTACTCGTATACTTCGACAGTTTAAAATGACACTTTGGCAGCTTAAAGACACAGGATCAACTAAAGTTTCTTGAGAAATCACTTTGCGACGTTTCAGAGGTGTGCTGATAATAGAATTACCAAACTGAAAAAGAAAAGATAATTTTCACTTAATAAGTTACTAAAACAAGGCTGCAAACTGAGTACTATACATAAGCAAAGAAGACCCAATATGAGAAATGTAATTATCAAAATATAAGATTAACATTACTCCAACAGTGTTAGATAAAGTAAAAACATATTGATTTTATATAATAGTAAACCCAATTTCATATAGCTTTATTTTAACTAGTTATTACTTGAAATTCAGATCACAGCACAGCAGTGAGAAATGGTACTCTGGGAATCAGATTTCTTGGTTTCAAATCACAGCTATACCATCTTTTAACGATCTGATTTTGTAAACTAATAGTAATTCCGTAAGTCTGGGTTTCCTAAACTGTAAAATATGAAGAGTAAGAGTATCTCCTCAAATGATCTAATGCCTAAAAGCAGTTAAGCACAGCGCTTCATGCACAGTAAAATACTAGAAAAAAGTTAGCTAGTAATAGGGGTAGTGGTTATAGTACTGGGAGTAAACGAACAATTCTTTAGAGAAAATGGGTAATTTAGAGAAATGGTTATTTGCATTATAAAAGGATGCTTCTTTAAATATTAAAAATTTTAAACTACTTGATTTGTTAAGATTTCAGTCAAATCCAAATGCAAATTAATCATAAAATAAAATATTTTATATAAGTATATAATTTAAAAGTAATTAAAGTTATGTTACAACTTCATTATCATCAAGAAAATAAAACATCATCTTGATTAAAAAAAGAGAAAGATGTGGAATGCATAGAGATAGGTCTATTCTCATTACAGTTATAGAGACATTTGTGTGATCTATATCACAGGAAAAAATATTAAAATAAAAATGCATTTATACCTGTCAAATGCTCTTTCAGGCTTATTAACAGATTTATCATAAATATTTTCTAAGGTATTAATTACCTAAGAACATTAATTAAGAACATTTTTTAGCTTTAGAATTCTTTCTTCAAACGAGATGTTATTTAGCTCAATAAAATAGATAATTTAAGAGCTCCTCCAGCTGAATCCACAGTAGAAAGACTGAGTCTAGAACTGGGGTGGTCCATATCCTCCCAAGAAGCCTCTAAGAGATCTCTGTTCTCTTAGAGATTTTGTTCAGTGTGCCAGTTTCAAAACTGTTCACCCACAAATACTATCATATAGTAATCCATTATTTCTTAACTGAACTCTCGTATGCTGACACCTGAGTTCTTTCTGACCTTTCCCTATGACACACTATTCTCCAAGGAGCATTTTTGTTGCTTTTATGTGTAATTACTGCCAAACTGCCCTCAAGCATAGTTATTTTACCAGTTTACAAACCCAACATTCCACTTCTCCAAACAAACCAAGATGAGATACTATTGTACTTTAAAAGTTTTCAGCAATGACAGTTAATAAAATGTATTGTTTTAATTTCGTTTTCAATATTTTACCACCTTTTTGAACTCTTCACTTTCATTACTTATTTTTCTAAAGTCTGCTTCTACTTCTTGATTTTTAAGAAATTAAAAATATATAAAGGACCAACTCATACTGTCACATAGCTGTTTTTTCTTCATTTGCATTTACTTATCAAATTATGTTTATGATGTTTTGGTGCACTGTACTATTCTTTTGATCAAATATATTCATCTCTTCATTTTACTATTGCTGGTGCTGAAATGTTTGGAAAGGCATCCTTCAAGATTATATTAAAAATATTAATCCATTTTCTTGTATCCTTATAATTGCTTTTTATTTTTAATTTCTTATGGTTCCCTTCATAACAACCAAGTATGTACATTTCCTATTTTTATCTGTATTCCTATTATCCCTGGCACGTATATGTACACCATATATAATTTTTATAGGTTTCTTATTTTTAAAAAAGTCTTTACGAAAATAAGAAAATATGCACATATTTCTGCATCTTGGTAGTCACGCTTAACAGTACCATGCAGAAATCCTAAGTTATTGTTATAGCTCTAATTTTTATTGTCAGTGGCTACATAACAGTCCATGGTGTGGATATATCATAATTTCTTCATCCATTTCCGTATTAATGGGCAATGATTTCATATGCAGTTGTATGCCAACAATCGTGTTTATACATACAGCTGTGTACCGTAGAGGGAGGATTCCTTTGAAATGGAGTCTATGGCATGATTTATTTGGTCATTTGGTATACATTTAAAATTTTTCAATAGATATTTTTACACTGCTTTCCCCAAGGTCATGACAACTTTCTTTTCCATCAGCAAATTACGAAAGTACCCCTTTCCTCAGATTCTTGCCAGCAATATATATTAATTGATTTTGTATTAATTTTGAAAGTCTGTTTAGAATATGGTTATACTTCATTTTCCTTAATTTGTACTGCCTTACTGATTTGCACTTTTCACGTGGTAGTTTATTGGTCTTTGTCTATTTCTTTTTTTCCTCATTTTCTTTTTTCTGTCAGCTTTTAAGAACTCTTAGTTTATTACAGATATTAACACACTGTGTGTCATCTACATTACATATATTCCTCTCTAGTGCTACCATTTGTCTATTGACATGTTTATCTTTTCCATCTGAACATTTTGAAAATTGTATATAGGAAAATATAATACAGTAGAACAATGATATATTTAAATACAAGCAAGTTAAAATGACTGCTCTCTGTCCCCAAATTATACAAGTATACTTATTTATACTTACATTTTGATGTAAGGTTAAAATTGTCTCTTCCTGCTGAACATTTTACACTTTAAACTTCAATTTAACTGAATGTTCTTCCAAATAATCTTCCAAGTGATATTTTAAGCCCTATTAATGAATAATTTATCTTTTTCTATTAACGTTGTCAAATTACCCTCCAAACTAATACTTGCATCCCAAAGGGGAGACATAATCTGAATAAATGTCAATAAATGTAAAAGTACCTGATCTTTCATTCTTGCTTTTCTTGGCAATGGAACTGTATTTAACTCTGAATCTGCTGGATGGCTTCTTACTTCATGCTCTGCTCTACAGGTATTTTCATTTAGTGCTGCTTCTACTTTTCCAGTGGATGGTGCTGGGGAAGAACATGCTGAATCAGCAGGCTGAGGAGATACACTTTCTCTCCTGTTAGTCCTGTCGTTGTCATCATCATCATCACTGGACAAAATGACTATAAAGAATATTAAATACTTCATGTAGTTCATTTCTGGCATTATATGTATTTATATTAAAAATGTAAATATATTAGCAAAGTGGAGAATATACCAAATTTGCTTCAGATATCTTCCAGATCTGAGATTAATGAAAACAAATGAAGATACAATCCACTCTCCGATGAAATGTTAAATTTAGAAAATAATTAAAAATAAAGAAAGCATAAGATCTGGTATCTTGTTTTTTAATAATATATGAAATATATGAAATATAATAATATATGAAATATATGAATATATAACATATGAAATTTATTCCATAGTCTATCATTACCACACAAAAAGAAATATACACAAGTTAAATGTTTACTCAGTAGATCTCAAAGTTCCAAAAAACAAAGGTATGACGATAATCTGCATAACAAATTGTTCACAAAGTAGCATGCATTTTAAATATGTGTAAAACTATACATGACCACATAGTTTTATCTCACACAGGAAATCATGAAAATCATAAACTGGTCCTTAGAACTTGGACCAATGTCTAATGTTCAATTAATCTTGTTGACTAAATAAGCATGGGCAAGAAAAGACATTACGAAGGAAATTTACTCTTATCCTTTGTATTTACTAAATCTTACCAAACCCGTGTCTACATCATGATTCCCCAGAGCCACCCACACTGCACTTGAGTCAAATCCTAACTCCTTACTCTGGTTTATAAATGTACTTAATCTGGCCCTTGCCTATTTCTCCAACTTTCTTATATTACTCCATTTTCCTTCCTTTACACGCCACATCAACTAGCCATTTATTCTGTTACTCAAATACCACAAGCTTGTTCCTGCGTGGATTGCAATTCCCCTAACTCCTTGTACTTTTCTCATCAATTATTAGCTTAAATATCCCTTTTTGCTTGACTACCCAATTTAAAGTAGGCACATGGGCACTTGCTTATTCACATCAAGTGATTTAAAATTTCTGTTTTCTTGTGCATGTTTACTTGCTCATTTGTCTCTCCCCACTACACATAAACTATGTCTATGTACTACTATATGAGTGTAAAACAGTATCTGGCACATGAAAAAAAACCCCACAAAGCTCATCTGTTGAAAAATGCATAAATTTCTAGGAGCAATTTTCTTTTTCAGTAACCTACACATAAATGCTTAGTTAGTATTTTTTGAGTAGTATACACGACCCTGAGAGGCACCATCCCCAGAATCTTTTTTACTGCCTTTTTTATTTTGCTGTACAGTCTCAGAAGCAAATGCTTAAGTTGGGTCTTTTTCAGAACTGGTATTTTATTGACAGAATAAGTAACAGGCCAGATTAAGTGGTCTAAGCAGATTTACAAATATTTGTAAGTTAGGATTTTGCCAATGTTCTCGCTGTTTGCCTCACCTTTTCCTCTCTATAAAACTGAGGGCAATAACAGTACCTATTTCAAAGGACTGTTGCAAGAACATATGAGTACGTAAAAGACTTACTAGCACAGTGCCTAGTGTTCTATCTACAATTATTTTTATAGCGCTTCAGGGACACTGAAACTTCTCCATCTACTACATCAAAAACTTATTTTAAAGCCCCAATGCTACAACAGGTAGAAGTGTACTACTAGTTCATGTTATTAAAATAACTGAGAGTTGTGCTCAAAGTTACCATATTTGCAAAGCAAATGGGGAGTGTACAAGTATGATGCTATAAAGTTAAAGAGTTGTTCCTAGTTGTTTTAATTAGAAAAAACATAAAATATATTCTAATATATATCTAAAATTCTTCACCAGGGTCTACTCAAAACTGAACTGTGTCCCCTCAAGATTCTATGTTGAAGCCCTAAATCCCCAATGTGACTCTATTTGGGAATGGGGCCTATGAGGAGGTAATAAAAGTTAAATGAGGTCAAAAAGGTGAAGCCTTAATCTGACAGGACTGGTGACCTTATAAAAAGGGGAGATACCAGAGATCTCTCTTCATGCATGCATGGAAGAAAAGAAAGGTCGCGTGAGGACAAAGAAGAAAGGCAGCCATCTACAAGCCAGGAAGAGGGGCCTCAACAGACACACCAACCCTGAACACAACCTGATCTTGAACTTCCAGTCTCCACGACTGTGAGAAAATAAATTTATGTTGGTTCAGCCACTCAGTCTGTGGTACTGTTATGGCAACCCAAGTATACTAATACAGGGTCTTTGTACTTATTATTCCAGACTTGTTCCCATAAATATCAGCACTTGGGGCCCTGCTTAAAAGTTACTTTATCAAAGGTGCCTATTCCACCACCTATCTAAAATAGCACCTCTTCTGATACCTTATAATTGTCAATCTCTATTCCCTGAACCTGCTTCATTTTTCTACATAGAATTTATGATTACCTGAGACACTGTATATTTTATTGTTTGACCACTCACAACATGAGCTTCATAATAAACTATTTTAATATACAAATTTAAAAATTATTAAGGATATAAAGAAAACAGACTTTGGAAACAGAAAAAAAATTCTTTTAAATAAGTTTTTATTTCTTTTCTTATTATTTATTCATTTTAGAGAGAGAGAGGAAGGGGGTTGGAGAGAGAGACAGACAGACACAACAATTTGTTGTTCCACTTATACATTCATTGGGATGATTCTGGTATATGCCCTAAACAGGGATCGAACCCACAACGTTGGCATGTTCGGATGATGCTCTGCCCAACTAAGCTACCCAGACAGGTCTGAAAAGATGGTTTTTAAAATCTACACTCCAATAGTCCATACAATATGTATATATTATTTACTCAATCTCCTTAAGCCTAGATTGCCTCATTTGTAAAACAGAATGTATTAGTACCTACCTCACATGATTGTAAAAACTAAAGAGATTAGTGTATAAAACTTTATCACAAAGCAGGAAATATATGCATGCAATAAATGGTATCTTTTCTTATTTTAAAAAAGATTTTATTTATTTTTAGAGAGAGGAAAAGGGAGGGAGAAGAGAAACATTGATGTGTGCGGGAAACCGATTGGCCACCTCTCATACCTCTCATACACCCTCAACCAGAGACCTGGCCTGCAACCCAGGTGTGTGCCCTGGTTGGGAATCAAACCAGCAATGGTTCGGTTAGCAGAACGACACCCAATCCACTGAGCTACACCAGTCAGGGTTGATAACTTTTATTATTAATATGAATGTTCTTAAAATAGAACACACTTTTTTTCGTATACTTACATGGGAAGTACTTACTTTTTAATTTTTTTTTTTGAGCACAAGGGAACAAATTTGTTTTATGATTTTAATTCATGGTTGACATGGTTTAGCTCTGAAAAGTAAACTGCTTACTACACTGAAGGACCACATGAATTTATTTCCTTCTATTATCAGCATACATGGTTAATGTAGACATGGTATTTATTTGTATTTTGTTACTTATCAACTTATCCTCATTAATTTCCAGTTCTCATCATCTTCGTAACTTTCTCAGAATATCACACTTCCTACATGAAGTTTGGCTCCATAATAATACACAGTAACTGCCTAATGAGTGAGTTTTTTTCATACCTTACCATTAACTAAAACTTCACAATTAGAAAAGATTCAAATGATATTAATATTTAATATTGCATTGGTATAAAATGTATCATAAAATACTCATCAAACAGCAACATTATCATAGCATCATAATAGAGGTATAGGCTGCAACAGCCATTTCACAGTATCTCTTTTAAACTGTGTTTTAAGAAATAAGCTAATGTACTGGTATGGGACTCAAAGTTGTTTTTCTTTTCCTTCCTTTATTATTTTTTATTTTTTTTTAAAGATTTATCTTTAGACAGAGGGGAAGGGAGGGAGAGAGGGAAAGAAATATCAATGTGTGCTTGCCTCTCACACACACGCCCCCTACTGGTGACCTGGCCCACAACCCAGGCATGTTGCCTGACTGGGGAATCAAACCGGTTACCTTTTGGTTTGCAGGTCAACGCTCAATCCACTGAGCTGTACCAGCCGGGGCTTGAGCTCAGGTTTTTATACTGAACTGAATTAAAATAGAACTTGACAGTTCTGAGGTTTAAAAGGGCTTAATTTTAATCCCCTTTCTCTACCAGTTTTCGGAGTAATGATTAGGAACCTTAAGCAATCTCCAAAAGTAGCCAATGGAGTTCATCTTTTGGGGAAAATTAGGGGATTTCATTATAAACTGATTGATTTTAACATATTTGACATATTTCAAAAAATAGTAATTATGACCCTGTTTATGACCCAAGTATTCCCATCACTGGTCAATGGGAGCTCTTTCATTTTAGCTCCTTTGTCCTTTTGACAGCTTCCATGCTTCCTAATATGACTAGATGATCTAGGTTTATTCATACATTCGTGCTCTAGACCTTGAGTCAGCAATTTCTGTGAGGAGCTCTGGTTATTTTTAGTGGGATATGATATTCAAAAACACAAATGTGGGAACTTGGGTTGTTTGTTTCTACACTAGGGTTGCTTACTGTTTCTAGGCATTTTCTGTGGGAATAGCTAGGAAACAGATATCTTCTATTTCAGAGAAAATATACAGTAAGTTCATATTACCTCTGATTCAAATGTAAAGTTACAAGATAGTGATTTCTTTGATTTTACCTTTGTATTCCTTTTTTTTTTAAACTGAAAATCTTGGTTTCTGGTAATACAATTGCTTAATTTGTTTTATCAATGCATTTAAAAATCCCAATACCAACAATGTTATAACAATATTACTGAATTATTTAGCATTTCTTTGTAGTTCCATTTGACCTAAAAATATCTCATGCTAGGATGCACAGCCACAATACTATTTTAATTTACATCCATCTAAAATAATTCTTCTGTGTGTTCAAGCCACCAACCAGATATACAAGGACGTTCATTTATTTCATTTCAGTTTTGATTTTGTTTTTAAAAAGTTGCAATTTAGTTCTGCCCAGGTAGCTCAGTTGGTTATTGGTTAGAGCATCATCCTAATACACCAAGGTTGCAGGTTCAATCTCTTGTTCAGGGCACATAAAATGAATGCATAAATAAGTAGAACAACAAACTGATGTTTTTCTCTTTCTAAAATAAGTAAATTTTTTTAAATTAAAAATAAATCAAAATAAAAACTTAAAATTTTCTTTTATAATCATATAAAGCATTTATATGGTTCCAAAGTCTAACTATAAAATGAGTATATTTGGAGATATCTAGCATCTCTCTCTAATTCCCATACTGTTTCTTCCCCTTCCAACCAGCTACTTTTAAAATCAGTTTCTGATATATTTTTCCATAAAAGAAAAAAGTAGATTCTTCTCTTACCCTTCATAAAGGGTAGCATAATATACACTGTGGCATTCACCTTGTTTTTATTCATTTGGTTAACAGATCTTGGGAACCACTTACACAACACTAAATCATATCTTTCTCCTCTTTTACAACTATGTATGGTTTATTCAACCAGTCCCTAACTGTTTCCAATCTTTTACTTTTTATTAACAGGACCGTGTTCCATATACACACACTAATGCACAAGTGTCTAAAGACAGGAAGAAAGGTTTAGGGGAGAAACAAAGTGGTAAGGAAACTAATTTTCACTGAGTCCTTTCTATCTGTAACCTATTTTATTGGGCTATGTTAGGCACTTTATATATTATTTTATTTACTCCTTCAAAAACACTGTCAGTGAAGAAATGTATCCATTCACGGATAAGAGAGATTAAATTAACCAGACCAAAGTCAGAAAGCTGGGTATAACTGGTCATGACCTAGGACTAGGGCCAAGTTCTTTGCTTTTGTTATTTAGGAAGTAAAGAATGAGAACACAGTTTTAATCATCTACCCAAACAATGCTACATAACTGACATAAGCAAGTACAAATCAAAATTACACTTCTCAAATATATTCATGCTTACTTTAAAATATATGTGAAAAATAATAGACTGATATAAGTAATACCAAAGACTTACTTGGATCATTTAGGTCTGACAGGCTTGTTTTCCTTTCTTTCAGATTTGTGATTTTGGCTCCTTTTGCCTTAGGTAAAACAACTTTCCCATTAGTCTGCAAATAATTCTGTCTACTATCATCACAATTCACAATAATATCAATTGGGACCTTTCCCACACTGTTGCCATAAAACTTCTTGACTGTTATGTTTTGTGACTTCTGTCCTCCAGAATTCTGATGATTTGACGTTCTTAATAATGGTCCAGTTGATTCATTCAAAGTTATAGCTTGTCTGCAATTTCTTTGCAAATCCTTAGGAAAAAGAATACCACAACTTTGGTATTTTGTCTGAATTTCTTTTTCTTTTCCACATTTTAGACAACACTGACACTGTTTAGAAAGCTTAAGTTCCCAAAAAATAAAAGACTTTGGCATTTTATTTCAATATCAAAAAACAAATACAAAAATCTCAAAATTAACTCTTCCCTCCCTGTCATCATGACCATTGCTATCACAAAAAAATCCTGAATATGATCTATCAGTTAGGATTTAGTTTCAGAATTCTGAAGAAATTTTTTAAGACCTTCTAGTCTGGCAGTCTCCAAAATAGACTATTTATACAACCCAAGGAGTACATAAAGATTTTCAAAAGCATATAGGGCATAAGTGATCTTAAGGGAATCAATATCTAGATTCTCAATTTCTACATACAACCTTTCCAAAAACTAGTATGATGATGCTTCTGATGTCGAGGCATCTCCTGCCACAACTGCTCATCTCCACCTTAAAAAAAAAAAAAAAAAAAAAAAAAGGAGTGCTGTCCAGGCAGGGTGGTTCAGTTGGTCGGAGTGTTGTCTTATCTACCAAAAGGTTGTGGGTTTAATCCCTGGTCAGGGAATATGCAGGAGGCAACCACTGATGTTTATCTCTCACATCAATGAATGTCTGTCTGTCTGTCTGTCTGTATCTGTCTCTCTCTTTCTCTCTCTTACACACACTCATAAACATGTCCTTGGTTCTGGCTGGTGTAGCTCAGTGGATTGAGCACCAGCCTGCGAACCAAAGGTCACCAGTTCGATTCCCCAGTCAGGGTACATGTCTGGGTTGCAGGTCAGGGTTCCCAGTAGGAGGCACGTGAGAGGTAACCACACACTGATGTTTCCTTTTCTCTCCCTTCCCTTCTAAAAATAAATAAATAAAATCTTTAAAAACAAAACAAAACAAAACAAATCCTTTGGTGAGGATTAAAAAAAAAAAAAAAGCCTTGACCAGTGTGGCTCAGTTGGTTGGGCACTGTCCTGCAAAGCAAAAAGTCGCTGGTTCACTTCCACTCAGACACAAGTGTTGCAGGTTTGGTCCCCAGTCGATGCACATGCAACCATTTGATGCTTCTCTCTCAAAATGATCTTTCTCTCCCTTTCTCCCTCCCTTCCTCTCTCTATAAAAACGAAATAAAATCTTTTAAAAAAAATCCACATTGTCAAAGGATAATTTTAAATGTTTAAAAAAGAATGAATTAATTTTAAGTACTGGTTAACAAAAGCTTTGCAAGACAAAATTGATTTCTAAGACAGTGCTTCCAAAATATTTTAAAGAAGGCCTAATCTAGGTTACAGTTTTGAAATTATTTTAAAAAATTTGTTTTGACAGTAAGTGTATCATGCAATTTGGGGTATATAATTTAGAAGAATTTCAGGGAATTGAGTGATAACTACTATAATATAATTCTTTCCATGGTCATGTACTTATTTATGTGAACAAGGTTTCCCAGCATTTATTTCTATAAGAAGGTCAATGTCTCAAATTAAAAGATCCATTTCAAATAACTTTATGCCAAATAATCACTTATCAAACTTTGTAGCAATATATAGGTTTAATCTATTAATAATTATTTTTGTATATTACATGTTTTATATACTGTATTCTTTTTAAAAATTTAAGTGTAACTGGTATACAATATTATATTAGTTTCAGGTGTACAATACAGTGATTCGACATTTAGATACCTTACAACGTGTCACCACACTAAGTCTAGTAATTATCTGTCACTGTGCAATCACGGTATTATTGTCTATATTCCCCTTCACCTTTCTCACCCATCCACCAAACCCCTCTCCACTCTGGCAACTATCCACTTAATCTGTTTCCATTTAATCTGTTTGTTCTTAAAAAACGAAATAGCTCAATCTAAAAGAAAAAATTTTTTAATACTTTGAGCCTCATATGACAGGACATTTCCTGTAAATAAATATTTGTTGACAATGAAAATGACAGAATGAGATGGTAATTATTAAGACTTATTGTATTTGGATGCTACCAGATCCATATATGAGGAAGGAGATCTAACCATTCTATCTAAAAAAGTTACTCCTTTCACTGTGTCAACTATTACTTCCTGTGACACCATTTAAATTAAGATGAAAAATGTTCAGTCAATTTAAAGATTCATAAAACAATACATATTTGTTTAAAATTCTTTTAAATCTTTTAAGTGACAGGAATTATCAAGTGTTTGCAAGAGTTAATAACTGGTAGGTGGTAGCTATAAAATATTACATGAGTATATAAAAAATCAAAATTCTTTTAACTGAATGATTTAAGTTCTATACATTTTGTTCTATGTGAATTTATAATTCAAAAATATATACAAAGCACACAAGCAAAAACATCTAAAGACCACTGCTCTAATCTTATCTCCCTTTTTTTCAGGTGTGAAAAAAACTGAGAAATTGTTTACCTTGCCTAACATGATCAATACAAAGTCCTTCTCTTATACCGTTACCTATTCCAGTATCTACCCTAGATAACAAAATGAATGAAAACCAAGTTGTAACCAGTGCAAAAATGAACTTAGTAATATATCAGCTCACTATCTCAGGATATGTGGGTTATTAAAAACAAAAGAAAGCATGTCTCTTTCCCTGATGTAAGTACATGTGAGAACTCTCTTATGCTATTTGTCGAATATAGGTATAAGGAAATTATTTTTCTCATAGCACATTCAATAGCATCTTATGCATTTTGAATGTATAGATAACATAAACTATGTGCACAATTGGTTGGACTCAAATATGCAACAGATGATCTCACTCTAATATTTGCCTTTTGCTAAAAGAAAGAGAGAGAACATTAAATGAAGTACAGCAATGTAAATTCCTAACAATTTTATGTTAAACATAATTTCTTCTGGAAAACAAAGACCCATGAAACACTTACAAAATAAAATACATCCAAATTACATATCATATATTGTTGGCCAGTCTCTAAGCATAAATACCAGGTCTGTCCGCAAAAAGCCCAACCACTGTTAACACAGCCAGAATGGTTTGCTCATCATCAATGTAACCCGGCAGCCAAGGAGAGTGGACTGGAATGCGCATGCATGAATAATGACGACTTCACTGCACTAGTCAGTGGGGGCGGTAGACACTACTGAGTGAGCATGTGTACTGTGTGGCTGTCACATTCAAAATGACTGAGCAAGTAGAGCAACGAATCTGTGTCAAATTTTGCATTAAGCTAGAACATCCCTCTGTGGAAACTACCTGAATGATTCAGAAGGCCGCAGCTATGGGCAACTGGTGATTGGCAGCTTCATCACGACAACACACCTACTCATGCATCACATTTCAAGCAGAGTTTTTTGATGAAACAACAAATCACCTAGGTGACTCAGCCCCCACCACAACCCAGATTTGGAGCCCTGAGACTTCTGGCTTTTCCCAACACTAAAATCACCTTTAATAGGGAATAGATTTCAGACCTTCGAGGAGATTCAGGAAAATGTGATGCGGCAGCTGATGGGAACAGGGAGAACTGTGTGAAGTCTCAAGGTGTCTACTTTGAAAGGGACTGAGGTATCATTTGTCCTATTTACAGTGTTTCTTTTATCTTGTATCTTCTTCAATATATGTCTCTATTTTCCCTATTACATGGCTGGATAAGTTCTTGACAGACTTTGTATTACTCAAGGTAAAAGTATCCATAATGTGAAATCAACATTGTATGCCTCCTGATATATAATACAATAATAAGATTATAGTATCACATCTGAGGATTCTTGAAAAATTTGTAAATCATGAACAAACATCAGACAAATCCAATGCGAGGTTCAAAGTAAATGATGGATACTCCTCACAAATATCAAGGTTATGAAAGACAAGAATAGACTAAAAAAAGACTAAAAATCATGGCAATCAAATGTGACATCTAATCCTGAATAAGATCCCTATTAATAAAGAACATTAGATAAAATCTGAATGGACTCTATGAATTATATTGCAATTCTGAATCCATGTTAATTTTAAAATTTTGACAGCTGTAATCTGGTTATATAGAAGAATGTCCTTCTTTAGTTTTTGTTTTTTTAAAGAAAACACACAAAAATATTAGCTATAAATGAGCATCATTCTTGTTTCTTACACTCAAATGGTGCAGAACAATATACAGACATGTATATAGCAAGGGAGGGTAGAAGGACGGCAGAGGGAGAACAATAAAGCAAATGAGAAAAACTGAGGAATCTGATAAAAGGATATGTAAATATCTTTTTTTTTTTTTTTAGTTTACTGTAAATTTAAAATTATTTCAAAAAATTTCTGGTGAAGAGCAGTTATTTGTAGTATGTTGTAAGGAGGTACTGATATATTCTTTTCAGAAAAAGACATATTCCAGATTTTGGATAGTTAAAAAATGACCTAGTAAAGGCAGAAAAGCTTACCTAAATAACTTTTCTGGGTCTCTTTGAGTCCTATGAGAAAAGGTCACCTAGAATTCAGTTAGGTACTAAAAATAATATTAATAAAAATACCATCTGATTGACAACAAAAAATAATTTCTCTACCCACCTCTAAATCAGTTAAACATTTTTTTGAGGCAGGAGACAGAGGAGGTGTAGACTGATATGTACTGTGACGTTTCTGTGATACTTTCCTCTTAATTTCAGACTCCAAGTGTGATTCGGACTCTTCTGTTTTCTTCATTATACGATCTAAAGGAAGGAGACAAAAACAAAACTACTAAAATTAAATTTGATAAATTTCTCATGATCCTTATTCTTAAAAAATACTAATTTATATCATCAAATTGTTTTAGTTAATATAAGGTTTCAACACATACAATAAAGAATAACCAGAACTTTTAAGTCAAGGAAATTGCATGATACAAGATTATAACATAGTTTAACAAAACATGATTTTGAAGCTGTAACTCTAGTTAATATTTGGATCCTGAACTTACCAAAAATGCTAATATAATGATTTCAAATTGTAATCACCTGAATGTGCAACCATTCCATGATGATTTCATTCACAATTAAATAAATTCTTAAATCAGTTATAAAAAATGGTTTTATAAGTATTTCTATTATACCTGGGAATATTCTAAAGCCAGTGTCATATCTTTATTTCTACCTTTCATACAACTAATCAAAATCCTTTACAAATGTAACAAGTAAAACTGCACACTTACCAACACCTTGGGGCCGACTTAATCTTACAGGATCACTTTCAAATTTTTGGACATGAGGTGGGTATTCTTTCCTATAAAGGAAATTTATATAGTTTTATTGTAACAGAAAAAATATTGCTCAAAATAAAAAAAAGCAAAACATAACTTCTTTGCTATATAAAAATGACACTATAAAATAATAAAACTGTATTACGCATATACACTAAAACTTAATAATACATTATAAGAACCCTAAAGTCAGTGATTATTTTTTATTTAGACTGTCACTCTATCAAAACCCATAGCAGGCATCCAAATAACTCTCTTTTTAAAGTAGTCGGTTTAGAAAGTTACACATTTAGTCCCCAAATGCACAAATATAAAAATTTTTCTTTTGGAATTTCCTTCATAATCAGTTTATAAAAACCACATTACAAAAAAAACTTTTAACACTTAATTGTCACACATTTGTTGGGCAAAAATATCTCTCAGCTTAACAATACTCAATTTGTTCAATTTTGTAGTAAATGCTTCTAGTTGTTTAAAAACAGACCAATAAATAAAATAGATGGTGAATAAAATATTGGCCTTGAGGAGAATTCCAAAATCATTACAAAAAGTGTTATGTATAAAACAAGCAATCACGGAACAAGTGTTTTAGTCTTGTAATATTACTATACTATGGGAATATAATTATATTTTTTAATATATTAATTATATTGCCAGACTTCATATACAATTGATTTTCAGAATTTCGAACATAATCCTTAGTAAATATGGGTCCTAAAATTAAACATATAAGTCCAAATACACACTAATTTGGGGGGAAAGCAAATAACCTATAGTTAATCACAGGATAGAAGCATTAAAGGAGATTTGAAAAATGCAATAGACTAAAGAGCTGTAATAGTTAGATATTATCCATCCTACAGAAGTTTCTAAAAATATTCCAAATTTAACCAGGGAATTAAAAATATGAGGTTATTCTATTATTTGTACATCCATTCACACTAGTGATTGATACTAAATTAAGTAAACAAAAACCCTAAAGGAAGTTTCCCGTAAAGATTTAATACTGTGTTGTAAAAGTCAAACCACCTAAATTAAAAACAAAATATGAAAATGGCACAAGAAAGGGAATAATAAGATTAGTGACAGTAGTGAATCTGTAATAGTAGTTAGCAAATAGCGAGCACCATGTGCCAGGTACTGTTCTAAGTGCTTTTCTTCTATTAATTGCTGTAATCTTCACAATAATCTTATAAAGCAAATACTATTATTAGCACTTTATAAATGAGGAAACAGAGACACAATGAGGTTAACTGATTAACTTGCCCAAGGTCACACAACTGTTAAATAGCAATGCCAGAATCTGGATCCCACTAAATTGCATTAATATTGATGAGTAATGGTGTTTTCATCATTACTGAACATCATTTGATACAACTGGGCAATTTCCACCCTGCCAAAATGTTAATATTTGTGAGGACATGAGTTGTGAAAATGATAATATGCCTTAGAGATAGCAGTAGTACTAGTGCTATGAAAAAGAAGGTAGGTTTTTCAACTCCTAACTACACTACATTTAGCTAAAAGTACAATGTATTATTTTTATATTCCATACACTCTCACACTAAAGAGGATATAATACAGTCTTACCTTTAAATCACATAACTAATTTTTTAATCTCTAACTTTTGTAACCCTACACTTTGGAAAAATAAAGATACCAAATTTAAAATGCAACAGAAGCAATGATTCTGAAGCAAAATATGGTGATACTATTATAGTAAACTCCAAAATCTCTGTGCATTATATATATTTTAAATAATGGAAAACTTAAACAGGTATTCTTAAATACTAAGGATTATCAACAACATAGGTTAGAGTGGCCAAAAAGAAAATCCAAAAATACAGATATACTGGGGAATGCTATAAGCACAGATTTATTCCGTAGCAACTGATATAAATGATCTGAGACAACAAATCATAAATGTGCATGGACTGATGAAAATGTTGCATTAATACACTGTGTTCTTTGCAATTTGATCAAGTACACTGAGTCCTGCATAACTAATAAGGAACACACTAAATATATCATGTAATATCTATGGCCTTATCATGTATTGTAATTTAATGTTAATAAACTATTATGTGTATTTGCTAACATACCAGACATTATGGCCATTTTATATCCAATATTTGCTTCATGTTTCCCTATACAAAGAGGACAAATTGTTTTGTTTTGAAAAAAATGTATTATAATAAATAAATTACAGAAATAAAAGCATGCCTTAGGTTTAAATATAAAAATATAAGAATGTCAGGATAAAAGCATTAGCTTCAAAAAAGAATTTAGAAAACTTTCTAGCCATAAACTAACTTGTATTCTTTAAAATTTAGTTTTAAAAAGATTTTTTCTAGGTGATAAAAAAATCAAATTTTATGTTAATTTCTTGGTTTAAGGGTTTCATCACTCTACAGATACTAAAATTTCAAACTCGAAACTGAAGTGAAGGTCAAGCCTAGGGTTTAAATTCCCAGTGGATAGTTCTTTCCCACCTCAAACCAAGCAGAAGCAGAAAAACTTCCCTGTCAGGCCATATACAAGGTTGGAGTTTTTTGGGCTTCTGAGGGTTTGTGTCTTACAGTTTTAGAGAAAACCTCATCTCATGGGCCCAACATTTTACAAGTTGGCATAAAATGAACTGGGAGAGCTTCTTTTTTCTTGCTTTGCAGAACTGTTTAAATTAACATCAGAATGCTCTGTTCATTAAAGGTTAGGCTTCAGCTCTAAAAGTGTTTAAAATAAACTTAATTTTAGAACAATTTTAGATTTGCAGAAAAGTTTAAAGACAATTCACAATTCCTTTATATCCCATACCAAGTTTCTCCTACTGTTAACACCTTCATTACCAGCACACGTCAAAACGGAAATCAACGCTGCCCCTGCTGGTGTAGCTCAGTGGATTGAACGCTGGCCTGGGAACCAAAGGGACACTAGTTTGATTCCCCAGTCAGGGTACATGCCTGGGTTGCGGGTCAGGTCCCCAGTAGGGGGCGTGTGAGAAGCATGCACACATGGATGTTTCTCTCCCTCTCTTTCTCCCTCCCTTCCCCTCTGTCTAAAAATAAAATAAATGAAATCTTAAAAAAAGAAAAAAATCAACACTGGTACACTACTATTAACTAAACTCCAGGTTTTATTCAGATTTCACCAGCTATTCCACTAACAAATTTTTCCTTCCAGAATCTAATCCAGGATCCACTGCATTTAGTCATCATGTCTCCTTAGTCTCCTCTTTGTTTCCCAACACCCTGACACTAGAAAAGAACTGATCAGTTGTTTTGTAGAGTGCACCTCAACTTAGATTAGACTAAGTTGTGAGTCTGGGGTAAATGTGAAGTGACTTCCCATCACGTATCAGGAGGTACATGATATCAATATAATTTATCACTGGTGATGTTAATCTTGATCATTTGGCTATGGTAAGGGTGTTTGCCAGGTTTCTCCACTCTGAAGTTACTATTTTCCTTTTGTATACTATTTGGAAGGAAGTCAGCCAGTCCAGCCAGAAAAGGAGTAAGGGCAGTTAAGCTCCACTTCCTGTAGAGGGAACGATGTACACATATTTTAAGGAATTCTTTAATAAACAGCTGTCCATTCCCCAATTCATTTTATGCAGCTTGTAAAATCCTAGTTCAATAAATAAATTTATTCAACCATTTACACCAGTATCACTCATGAATATTTTTTGTATTTTAGATTATAATCCAGTTGTTTCGGTTTTGGTACTTGGGAGTTTTTTCAGTTGGTTCCTGTTGCCCTTTTGCCCTCACTGCTTTGTTTTTTTATTCTGGTAAAATATAGATAACATGTAATTTACAAAAATACATAACACTTCACTAATCTGCATGTCATCCTTGTACAGGGGCCATTAAAATCTTCTCTGTATTACTCCAATTTTAGTATATATACTATTGAAGCAAGTACCCTTTTGTTTTTTGAGTACTTGCTTGGTTTCTGACCCTGTAGATCCTCCATTCATTCCGCATTTTTTCCTTAACCCATCCCTAGAATCAGCCTTTTTTCCACATTACTTTTATTCTATAGAGGGTGCTATTAGAAACTAGGATCTGGGTGCTGGTGCTTTTTGGGGGCTTGGTTTCAATGACAGCTCATTTTTAATCCATCTTCCCATTGCTCTAACTGATCTCAAAAGACATAAATTTCTGTAAAATATATCACTGTATTCATTTTATAGTTAAAATCTCTTATTCCAAACTCATGTTAAATTTATAAATTATTCTAATTTTCAAAAACATGTATTACAGTCTCCCACAGTTGTACTCTAACTAAGAACTTCTTGCTTATTTTATTTTAGGGGTATATATTTAGTTTTATGACAACATTTAGTTGTTTTAACTCTTATAGACTGTGTCCTTTATGAAACGTGCTCCTTCATCTTATTTAGTGCTTCTAATTCTTAATACTATCTCAGTGTTATTAAAATTCTACTCATGCACTTTCTTTTTGTTTGCATCTTTTTTGACTTTAAACACCCTTTTACTTAAAAATTGTTATTTATGTCTCATTCTTGTAAACAACATAATACAGTTGGGTTTAACCCGATCAAGTTTGTCTTTTATTAAATTTATTCAACCTAGTCACAATTATTATAACAGTTAATAGACTTCATGTTCTCCTTTCATCTTACTTTATTAGTTGTTAATTTTTATATTTGTATTTTTTCCTCTTTTCCACTATTTATACTGGTTTAGATAATTGCTATTCACTGTCCTCCCTCTCCCAACCATTAACTTAACAAGTAAATAGTTGCCCTCCCTCTTTGGACATTCCAATTGCACATTTTTATTCATTAACGTTAAGATTCCAACTATTTCTTCAAGCAAGAGGTTTTACTGCATCCTAATAGGATGAGATCTTTAAAATTATTTTACTTCCCCCCACCCCACACAATCCACCTCCCAACAAAAGGCCTTAAAGAATCCTTATACTTCTGCCGTTCCACCTCCCCAACACCTAGATTTTGCTGGAACAGTTGAGTATCTGGTCACAGATTATTTCTTTTCCTTTGCAGGACATCACTATTTGGGAAGTGAAACATGCTTAGTCTTAGCTGAATGTCACTGACTTAGTTTAATGTATCAAATTGTAAATCATATATTAAAATTTTTTTTTAATATCCAAGATTTGTCAGATAATAATACTTCCCTACTTAAAATGTCCTGGAGGCTCAAACTCTTCAGATCATCTTACAAAGCTTTTCAAAATCTGGATCCTAGCTGACCTCACCAAAACTCACCTCATTACATTTTCCACTTTGCTAATAAAGTTCCAGACACACTGACCCTTCTTTCTGTTTTTTTGAACATGCCAAACTCATTCCTGCATTAATATTTTAGTACCAACTCTTTTCTATCCGGAAAAGCCATCTCCATGATCATGGCTTGACAGACACCTCACTTAGTCCTTGGTTAAATGTTAGTTTCATAGTAAAGAGTTTCTCAAACATGCAGTCCATACAGTCATTCTCTATCACATCATCCAATTACACTTTGTAGAGGGAATCAAGGCTGATACCAAAGATGAAATGCTAACTGCCCTGACTAATGCTGTAAATGCTTCTCCCCCACCTCTGTAAGCCTTTTTCGGGCCAAATCTTTACCACGCCTCCCAAGACCCTTCCCCCACTTGGTCCAGCATAAAAGGAGCATGGGGCTATTGTTCTGGGCTCAGAATTTGGAGTTTGTCTCCTCTGGGCCCGGGCACGTAAATAAAGATCGTGCTCCTAACCCTTCAGTGTCTGGTCGTTTCATTTTTCCGTAACGACTTCTTTGTAGAGAACTTATTATTTCATGTTTTACTTGTTATCAGTCTGTGCCCATCAAAGTTAAACTACGAGAGTGCGAGGATTTTGTCTGTTTTTTCCATCACTGTATTCTTTGCCTAGCACATGGTCTGCTTATTGATAAATAGTAAGAATTAAAAAATGTATATATCTAAAGGCAGAAAGTAATTAGAAATGTATTTATGAGGTTAAATATTTACATAAGAATAATGTTTTCGAAACTGAACCATTGGCTACCATGCAGAGCCTTTATACACCAATTCAAAATATTAGTCAGTTAATGTACAAATATCATAATTCAGGTATCTGAGAGGCACTGTAAACCTGTTTACATTTATTGATTGTACAGGCTGATTAGAAATTAAATATACCTAGACTCTCTAGTCTGTTCACTGTCTTGCTTCCCAGTCTACTTCTAGTGTTTGCATATTCAGTCAGTTTTCTTCACAATATGTTTTATTATGTGGCAAGACAAGTCATTCTCTTCCCCCTCTTATTCTTCTTTGAAAAGAAAAAATAAGTCTGTTCCCCTCTCAAATATTCTTCTTCTAAATAAACCTCAG
The DNA here is from genome assembly GCA_004026545.1 of Mormoops blainvillei. NCBI lineage: Eukaryota > Metazoa > Chordata > Mammalia > Chiroptera > Mormoopidae > Mormoops > Mormoops blainvillei. Next base: position 187,992 of record PVJD01001617.1, read on the forward strand.
AATTGGTCAAATTTCTTAAAATAAGGTCGCTGAAATTTTTACCAAGGCTTCATTAATGTACTTTAAGGATTTTATAATATATAAATTAGTAATATATATTATTTATATTATTACAAAGTAAATATAAACTTAATTTTTTTTACTATATTTAAGATTAATATCAAATAACCATCCAAGAATATATGCCTCAGATTATGTTACTGGATATATAATTTTAGTTGCTACTGAGAACGAAATTTTAGTCTTTTCAGTATATACTCCAATTGATCAGAAGTGAAAGAAAATTGTTAATACTATCAGTTTTGTGGCCTATCATGATGCTCAACTCTCATTAACGTTACAAGAAAGACAATATCATCTGAATACAATTTTATTCTCAAATACCTTGAGACAACAATTTATAATGCTATTATATACTGGTATTTCCTCCCTGAAAAACAATTTGGCAGTACTTACCAAGAGCACTCAACACATTTAAATCTAGCCCAAAAAATTCTTGCCGAGAGACATGTCTTATGACATGCACTTAAGAAATTTATACATAAAGTTGTTAATCACTGTGAGAAACAACCAGAAACAGGCTAATGGGTAAATAAATTATGTATCTTTGGGACAAGCTACTATAAAATCATTAAAAATCATATTTAAAAGCCAACTTAATGGCAAGGAAAAATGCTAGGACATACAGTTAATAACGCTTTACTGGTGTCGCTCAGTGGGTTGGGCGTCTTCCCGCAAACAGAAAGGTCCCTGGTTTGATTCCCAGTCCGGGCACATGCCTGGGTTGCAGGCCGGTCCCCAGTTGGGGGCATGCAAGAGGCAATTCTCACACATCAGTATTTCCCTCTCTTTCTCCCTCCATTTCCCTCTCTCTAAAAATAAATATTTTTTTAAAAATGATCCTAATAACTAATTTTTCTTAATTATAAATCTCTAATTATAACACTTGTCTTTTCAAACGCGCCCTTTAAATAAACATTTCTAGTATTTCATATTTATTCTTTTATCATGTTTTCACTTTTGTATCTTTGTTGTTTCAAAATTCTCTACAACACGCACACACTCTTTACCATAAAACAAATATTTTTAAAAATTTTAATTTCATAATGGGTCAACAGATTTCTTTATCTAGGGAGGAAAAAAAAAGAAACAGTTCTAACACTAGATTAAATATTCTAAATTCCAGGTGCTGCCACATACACTGTATTCACAATCCTTCTGTCCATGAATCAGAAATTTGAGTCATTCGAGTTGTCATAGTCACCCACTAGCAACAATTATTTTGTTTGTAAGCTTTGGATCTTAACAGTTATTTATTTAATATTTATTCCAGCTTAGTTTTACACTTAAAACACACCCCATTGTGCACAAAATATAGTACAAATGGAAAAACAGTGGAAAGGATTACTTTGCACAAGTACCTAACTTTCGCTTATTAGACAAACCATTCTCTTTCATAAATAAATCACTTAGTTCTGAGATTTATAGTTCCTCATGTGTTAAGGAACTTTATTACTTTAAAAAATCAGAAAAAGAGATGTGGCTTAGCACAAAGGAAAAAAGTTTATGTGAATAAATTTAAAAAGTGAAATCTACTGATACAAAAGCTCTTCTCAGTTTAACTCTTGCAAAGCTAAACACAAAATAATTTTATGTAAGTATCCAAAAGATTAATGGGCTAAACTCAACCTAATGGTAACTAAGCCGCCAAATAAATCACTCAGGTGTATTCATTACAAAGTATTTAGAAAAAGCTGCTGCTGCTTATATAGACCTTGGCATTAATCTTAGTACAAAGGACTAAAAGAATTTTAGTACCTATTACGATTACAGAAATTTCAAATTTTACAGTGTATGTTAGTTTTAAATAATTACCTCATCTGTTCCTCACAAGTCTCCTTTGAAGTTCAGCAAATATTACCACACCCATTTTAGAGTAAGTTGTGTACCTTACTGGTAATGCTGGTTACTTAATTCTACATCTCTAACTCCTATTCCATATTATTCCAACAAGAGTGTAAGCAAGCTCCAAGAGGGCAGGAATTTATCTGCTCCCAGAAGAGCACCTGGCACATAGAGTCATTGAAATATGTGCTGAATGTATCAAAGAATAAATTTATCTACAGAAGTATGTGTAAGAAGCCAAAACAGTGTGGGAAAAAATTAGTATAAATCTTCCAAGGCTACTGACAATAAAAAGAACACTGTAAAATCTTTATATTATTCTGATAATATAACAGTAACTATAATTTATCTATCTTATGGTATAATATACAGGAAAGGATTTATTTGTATAAAACAAAAGTCTTTAAAAATATGATTGCATCAAGAGTGATTTAATGTATATTCTTTAGCAATTTTATTAAAAACATCTTATTAACATCCTTCCAAAACATATATAGTCACCTATGAGCTAAAAGCTTAAAAGATGTAACATGACTCATCTATATCTGACAATAATAATGATCTAATCAAAACCAAAAAATAGATACCACAGGGAAAAGAGTTTTACTTTCCCAGAAAATAAGCAGAAAAATATCTACACAACCCATTCATTTAAAACAAGAAATATTTGTGAAGTATTTCAGAATTTAAAAATATGCCTAAATCTTCTACTGACAGGATCATCTCTAAAGTTATATATCAAAAACTTGGTGCTCATGCATTTTATAAAATTTTGCAAGTTTTTCTCTTTGCCTTCTCCATACATTTAAACAAAATTATACTTAAACTGTGTCAGTAAAATCATAGAATGTCCCTTCTTTTGACCTTCATCAATTACATGAAAATATTTGTTTAATACAAGAGCTGTTAACCTGTTTAGGAGGGGAGGATTCATAAAATGCTTTTGAAACTCTAAGGAAAGCAAGAAAAAATATGCACATGCATAAAATATTCTACATACATACACTGAGCAGAGAAGCTATTCATACGGACATTTGCTTTAGAAGAATCACAACCATTTCACTATTCAAGAAATGTATGTTCTTATGAATTTGTTTCCATGTTGTTTACATTATTCAACATATCTGCTAAAGAATGTGTTTGCCATTATTGTTACAAGAGAACAAACAGTAATCATAAAGTTCTGTTACAAATTTTTGGGTCAGAATAGGAATACATTTAATGTTAAGAATTTTACCTCCAAGCTTCAGGATTCTAATTCCATTTTCCCCCTTACTCTACTGAAGTGTAAAATACAACAAGAAAGGTTTTAATAATGGAACTGATATCAACTTTACTACTAAGACATTGAAACATACTATCTTTAAAAGGAAAGTAGTTACACATCAGTATAAATATATAATAACCATTCATGGAAAAATGTATATGAAGAATTATGATGAAATACTACCCACATAAATCAAGTATCATGTTGTGCTATTAATACATTTCCTTTTATTAAAATAATTACTAAACTTTACTGATGATGCTAATCAATGGATACTTTTCCAAGCATATAAATCATGTGATATTTACTGTTATACCCATGCTCTAATTTCATCAATATTAAGCTTACCTTTCCTTTTGGTCCAGACTGCTTAAAACATAAAAAAGAAAAAAAATGTAAGAGGCAAGACCTCATTTTTGATATATTATTGTAGTTTTTGTAACTGTAGTCAATAAGGCAAAACTCTAATGTGATTATTTTGTTGTAAACACATTATATATGTTACATACTATGTTCTGAATTTTGTCAGATATATAAATTGTTTTTCAATTTTTGTCAATACAGAAAATATATCTAAACATATTTAAGGAAGAAAAAAATGTATAAAGATATGACAAATTATTGAAAGCTTTATTTAACCACCTAACATTTGAAGATATATGTTATTTTAGAGTTCTTATATAAATAGTCTTCAAGGAACAATACAATTTCCTGAAAGTTACATAATTTTTAACAGTTCCAATCCTGTTACTAGATGTGATTATTTGCTCCTGAGTAAGAAAAAAAATTTTTTTTAAGGTTGAATCTTTTGCACTAAAACCTTAATATATGGTTTGGGATATAAGGAAAGGCCTAGGATTTACAATCATGGCCTCTAATCGTAAGCCCAATGTATAAAAGGTTCACCTTTCTCCACAGTTCATAGAAAATCTAAAAGCTATGGACATCAATTACTTAAGAGTAAAATTATAAAAAATACTCAATTTGTAGTAAGATTTACATTCTAGAAATATTCCTCTTTATTATAAATGAAACAAAATACTCAGAACTAACTCTAAGTAAAACATAGTTTACAAAATCCTCCATTCCCCATTATCAACTCTTGTATTCTTATGTAGACCATGTAAGTGAAATATCAATTTAATCCTAGCAAAATAAAGAAAAGAAATATGGTAACTTACAAAACCAACACTGAAAAGAAACACTAATTTTTAAAAAATATTTAAGAAAAAGAATTATTATAAACTTACATGATGCCATATATCGGACTTTTTTTATCTTTGTTATTTAAAAAATGGAATAATCTGTATAAAATTAGGTTTATGTTGTACAAATGACAGAAAAATAAGGGAGTATTATCTCTACACCCCTATTAAAGTGAGACAAAATGTAAACATAAAAGTTTAAATATTTATTTACATATTTATATTTTTCTTATGGAATTATATTTACAGGAAAAGGAAAATGAATACCAAAAGTTAGGTATTAATACCTAATCTAGCCATTTCCAGCTCTGCACTGTTATGGCAAGAAGTGGGATGTTTATTACTCTCTCGTTTTTCTTTTGTTTTTTAAACTCACCTGTATAGAGTAGAAGAAAGAGGTAGAAGACGTAGTAGCAGTAGAAGAAAAAGGTTTGGTTCTTTCAATAAACCAAGGGAATTAGAAAGAAAACAAAAAAACGAAACAATATATATATATACATACACTCATGATCATTTATTATGATATATCTAATTTATAAGTCATGGTACTTGTATAAGATTCCTCAATATGTGTTTCTTATTAAGTCCTGCCCTAGAGGAGTTTATATATTAAAAAAAACAAAAAAAACAAAAAACACTTCAAAAAATGGAGATCTCCTCTAATGGTGTAGAGATCTCTACTAATTAAGCCTAATTAGTAATTTAGGACTTTGTGAAAATGTCAACATACATTCTTCTTGCACTATCTCATTCCTGAACTAGTGGTATACTAGTGCTCTCAAAATTTTAAAGGGAAGGAAGGGAAGGAGGGAGGAAGGGAAGGAGGGAGGAAGGGAAGAAGGAGGGGAGGGAAGGAGATTGAGTCTATTATCCATGACTTGATTTAGACTTCAAAAAATTCTTTCCAAGTACTGTTTTCATTAATAATTAAATCTTGCTTATTCCAGGAGCCCATTTTCCCACTTATGGTGTGTATGCTTTTGCGACACTCCTTTCCTTTATGGGGTTTACAAGTTTTTTTTTACCTATCCTTAATAAAAAGCAAAAATGAAAAAAAGTGAAAAGTAAATAAAATATAAACCAGTAAATTGTGCTCTTGTAGCAAGTCTGATTAAAGTTAGGGGTGAAAATGGTATAGAGTTATACATACTTTTTAATTTCTGCATTCCATTTTTCTATACCAAATACTATCATCTTCCTCCATCACTATTAGTATATAAACAATTCCTTTAGTATGAATTACATTAACATTTGAAAGCGCAGTAAGAAAACAGACTAGAATTGTAATGTGACCTGATAGTTTAACAATCTTTATCCATCCCTTTTAGATTAAAAAGATGTGACATACTTGTTCCCATATCTTACTAAGATCTGTAAATTATTCAAAATGCAGGTCTGATTTACTTAAGACCAAGCTACACCACTCACCTCAAGAATAGGCTGCATATGTGAAATACCAACTGGTGGCATTTTCTTTAATTTCAAATCAAGAATTGAGAAAATAATAAAAATTAGGAGAAGCTATACAAGCCAATGTGCTCACCCTCATCTGAGGCCTGCTCTAATTAAAACCAATGAGCATGTAGCAACCATCCTTTCTTTATGACTTTGAAGATGTGGTTCCTGCTATATGCAGTGTTCTCATTTAGCTAGTACTCTCAAAAGCTACTTCAATACTCTGTATATCTATCTCTATTACTGCACTTACTATGTAATCATTTGTTAACTTGTCTTTCTGATCTCTACATTAATCAAACTTGAGCTTCAAGGCATGGACTTCGTCATACTCATCTTTGACTACTACACTGTATCTCTCTATGCATGCTTTGTAGTACGAAATGAATGTTTTTGACAGAAGAAAATTGGAAAAACTTTAAATGACTTATCTCTGAATTTCAAAATCTTTTTACTGACAGTTGTACTGCAATTAGGAGTAAGAAATGCTTATTCCATAAATAAGAAATAAAAGTAGAATCTGTCCTGCTGACACAACTCCTCAGGTTTTCCTTATTGTCCCTAGTTATTCCTGTCAAGTATTTTCACTGACGATTGTTTCTTTAAATACAAATTAACTCGGGTGTTTTTTTTTTAAATAAACAATACTTCACTAGGTAATACTAGTTCGTATTAACAGAATCTAATCTTTATGCAGATGAGGAATAGTACACATGCAAGGTATAATGGGTGCTGAAACCTAGAATAAAAGAAAACAAACTAATTTCCAGACTAAAGTCAGTTTTTTAACAGTGCCAATGAGGAAAGAAGTGATGGAGAGAACAGGTCACACTGCAAATAAATCCAAACTAACAGATAACTTCAAAAACAATAATAATTTTGGTTGTAGAATATATCACTTGATTATAAATTAGTATTTCAACTCAGAGCACATTTTCAGAATATCAGGAACACGATATTTATCAGCGATGGATTCTATCAATGTGATCAGTGTATGAGAAACGTTACCTCTCTCCATTTATCATTTATTCTCTTGTTTCTGCTACATGTAGGGCAGAGAGCTTGATTTGTTTGTGTACTTTATAGTAAAGTGAGCCAATTTATGGTATGTGCAGTAATTTCTCTTTTTTATTTGAATTTCTCAAATATTTTATGTGAAAACTATGATAAAAATAACATATTTAAGCAAAAAAAGGTTTTTTTTTACTATCCTAATACATGAGAAAGATTTAAGGTTTTTCAGTCAAAAATATATGTAATAGTAAATCTATGTAAACAGTAAACATAGTAAGGGTTTCTAAGAGTCAGGACACTTTCTGAATGAGTAGCAGCCTAGCTTCGTATTTTTAAATAATGAAGATGAGCATCTAGCATGTATACCAAATCTTTAAATCTTCCTAGTTATAAAAATTTTTATGCACCAATTCATAATGCAAGAAATACATTATTTAACTGTCAGAGTCTAAGAATTTCTTAGTCAACTGATATTGACTGAGAACTGAAATTTCATAACCATTTTTTGATGGTTAAGAAAAACCTCAAAAGCATTTAAAACACCAAGCTTTCCCACTGTTATTCTCATTATTTCAAGGTTCAAAGTAGTACTCTCAAAACCAGTAAGAAAATCCAAATCTATTAAAACTACTAAAACACAAAATTTTCTCGAATATTTAAAACTAGTAACATGATTTTTATTTTGACACTATAAAATCCTATAAACCTTATAAAGAAAGTAAGTCAGTAACTGTAGTATTCATCAGAGCTAAACTTCCAGCTGAAGATTTCTGTCAAATGGTTTAAGTTCAATGTTGTAAAATATTAGGGTAATTTAAGTAGAATATAATGCAATAGAATGGCTTTTATTTAAAAAGTCTCTATTTAGAGAATGTGATTTATTCAAAATTTGATATAAAATAATAAAATTCTATGATGTGAATTATTTCAGAGACATGACCATATCTTTACAGACAACAGAAACAGTAAAATTTCAAAATAAAAAGTGGTTTTAAAAAATTGTGAAATAACTCTTATTAAAGAGAATGGTATATATATAGACTAAACAAAGGTAACAGAATCCTTACCTTTGGGCTGCTGTTTTTACTATTGGTATCTGTGCATTAGCATGATGGAAACATCTACCATCAACAACAGTTCCAGAGCATAATGATGCATTTGATGTATTTTCACTGCAAATTCAAGAAACAAAGTTGAAAAAGAGAAAACTGTATACACATATGCAGAGTAAATCCTTTAAAATCTGAGCACATGAACAAAACCACTTAAAAAATTTATAGATAAACCAATGGACCATGTTAAATTGTCCCCTGGGAGTTTTCCAGTTTCTGAATTTGTACCTGAATGTTCCCAATACCGTTCATGAAAGAGGATAAAGAGTAGAACACCAGACCAGAAATCAGGAATCCTAAATGAATGTTTTGTACTGTAAGATTTCCAGTAAATTAATTGAGATATAGTTTCTCATTTTCTAATTAGAGACTATTTATAAAAAGTTTTTAAATTTAAGTATTAGTTTTCTTACACGTCAAAATGAAAATGTTAATTGTAAAAAATGTAGTAACAAGGAATCCTAAATTCTACTCCCAACTCCGCCACTGACTCAAAAGTTAATTAGCCTTTATGTACTTCAACTGTCTGTCTATAAACTGACAAAGTAGAAATGAAAAGTGATTTTCAACCCTATATCTGGGAGATGTAACAGCCCAATCGTGTCAGTAACAGGGGTTCACTATGACAACCACTAAGAAAAGACTGAGTTGTATCTAAAAGAGAAATACAAAATCTTTTAAAGTTTAAAAAAAAAAATCCCTTATTGAGATAATCCTGACGAGACTCCCCTAAGCGAGACACTGACTATCTGCCCAACGATGCCTTCTACTTCTAACATCATGACCGAGATTTTACAAACTATATGAAAGCAATCTCATTTTATAAGTCCTAGTCTCCTGAAATTTTTCTTGTAATATTTTTATTTAGAAGCAAGAAATCACTAAAATCAATTCCATTCCTAAGATTCAAAATCCACACACTGGGACCACTCTACTTCTTGGCTCTACTGACAAAGTGAAAAGAACGGTAAAGGTTGGGCCAGCTGGCCACAAAGATCGTTTTAGTGTCAAAGCCTTTATATTTTCTGTAGAAATGTGAGGTGAAGTGCCTATACCTCAGTTTCTTTTTGTTGCTCAACATGTTAAGTCCAATTGGGTTGCCTTTTAAAGGTTTTATATTTTCAGTCTTGTTTCGTCTTGCATATGTCTTCCAGAAATCACCAGAACCAGTAGCAACAATTTCAGATTGACAATTTAACTGGAAAAAAATCCATAAATGTTAAAGAAACAACAAATGCCATAATATGATAATTTATCAACAACTATTTGAAAATCCATTTACTAAAAATGTAGTAAAAATGTTCCAGCTATTAGGGAGGGGCAGTGGCATAAATCTGAGAGTAATTCAACTATAATACTTTTCCCTGAGTACAACACAAATATATAGGAGCATGGCTATTTAAGATATTATTTTATTTTCATTTAAATATCTCTAAAGATGTCTGAGAAAATGAAAAGACAAAAACAGGAAGGATCAGAGTAGATGATCTTAGGACGGCTCTTTCCCAAGAGTAAAAATTAACATTTTCCCTGCTTAACAGGCCGTGCTGCTATCTGCAGGGCAGTACAGCCAAATATGGCATAAGTTGTCATTTCAACTTATACAATAACTTTGGCTTTTGCGTTAAAGTTTCCATATGAACACAGAAACCATGATGACCTCTTCATACATTCATCATTGCAAATGATAATGTAAACGTATCAATAACAATCAGTTTAGGTAGATCACAGTATGACAACAGAATGGCCCATTACTTGGGAAGCTCTTCAACAAAGAAACCTACTTTTATTACAGTCATTGCACCAGACATTTAAAAGCTGCTTTCAGGCTCAGGACAAAGGTCCTCAGTTCTTAGTGATAATTTACCCTAAACAAGATTATAAAAATCATTCTTATACCTTTTAATTTAATTTTTGAAACAACAATTTAATATTTTACTTTCTTTTTCACTCTTTTACAAGAAAATATAGTCGTAAGAAGATGGCAACTTGGCTCCCTGCCCCTCTCCCCCTCTTATCGCTATAGAAACCTAACAGTTGCCTTAAAAAAAACACCTGCCACAAAAAAAGTCCTAAGGAGAGAGTTCACTGTGCCAGTACCATTCTTGTTTTTATGCATATCTACATTACAAAATTCCAAAAAGACTTATTTTTTGACATGCGGCTTATCATTTTCTGATCCTTGAGACATTTCTTTACTTTCTTATCTTTTAGAGCCATGTTCTTCAGATGCCTTCACTTCTGGCAATTGATGGCGTATTAGGTAATGCGCATCAATCTTCCCTCTAGTTTCTGAACAAAACTAGAAAAGCTGGAAAACTACAATTTTTTTAAAAAATGGGTTTCAGGCATCCAAGGGCTAGCAAGGGAGTGAAGTATTAAGAAAACTCAAAAATCTGAGCCCACAGTCGTATTTTTTCCTGAGGCACCTTTTGATCCCAAAGTTGCAGTTGAAAGGCTGAGAAGCTATGCTGAACTTCCAACAGACTCAGAGAGGTAAAGAGGCAAAAAGTAAAGTTCAAGATCTACCAAATATGAAGGACCTTACACCAGCTCAAAATTTGGATTAGGACTACATTCCATGAATAAGAGTGGTAGACACCGTTGAGTGAGTGAGTACAGCAACAAATCTGCATCAAATTTACATTAAGCTTGAACGTTCCTCTGCGGAAACTACTCGGATGATTCAGAAGGCCGCAGGTAAGAGCAACTACTGATTGGCAGGTTCATAACGAAAGCGTACTCACTCACGCATCCCGTCTTGTGCAGTGTTTTTTGGCAAAACATCAAATCACCCAGGTGACTCAGCCCCCTACAGCCCAGATTTAGCGCCCTGGGACTTCTGGCTTTTCCCAAAACTAAAATCACATTTGAAAATAGAGATTTCGGGCCATCAATGAGATTCAGGAAAATATGATGGGGCAGTTGATGGGGATCGGGAGAACTGTGTGAGGTCCCGAGGTGCCTACTTTGAAGGGGACTGAGGCATCATTGACCTATGTACAATGCTTTTTGTATCTTCAATAAATGTCTTTATTTTTCATATTAAATGGCTGGATACCTTCTGGACCTTGTATATCATGTTAAGCATCTTGGAAGCAAAAAGTTTCCATTAAAAACTGATCATGTACTGTACTCGGCTGTGTATAATGCGCTCCAGTATATCATGCGCGCCCATGTTTTTGCGCACCTTATACGCAGGATTATTATGCCCATTATTAAACCCATGTATAATGCACATCCTTATTTTTCCCTTAAAACTTTGGGTAAAAAGTGCACATTTATACACAGCAAAACACAGTGATTTCGTTCCTCTGTATAGTTAAACTAATATTTATTGAGTGCTTGCTATGAGTAGGCATTATGCTAATTACTTTATATTCAGTATCATTTAATCTCCGTATTTTACACATTTCAGTAGTTCTTTAGAGTGTGATTTAACAGCTATACCTAAAACATCAGATCAGTTACTTGATGCTACTGAATGACAGGATTGATACACCCAAATTTCCCACTTCACTTTTGTTTTTTCCTCAACAAAATCTCTCTACCACAGGTCATTTAAACTTTACTGAAGCCCTATCCCTATGTTATGAAGCATGAGCTTAAAAAGCAAGGTAACCTCTCCAAATTAGTTAAATGGATTTGAACAAAGACTCATTAGACTCCTGTAAAATACAGCATAGGGAACACAGTCAATAACATTCTAATAACTATATAAGGTGTCAGATGGGTACTGGAATTATGAACACTTTGTAAGGTACATGATTGTCTAACTACTATGCTGTACACCAGACTAATACAAAATAATACTGAATGTAAACTTTAATTGAAAAATAAAATTTAAATTAAAAAAATGACTGATCCAAATTCTATGCTTTCCCGTACTATACTGCATGAATTTTTATAGTGTCGTTTGCAGAAATATAAATATTCATTGTTAACAAGAGCCAAAAACAAGATATGTTATTCCAAAAAATGACTCAAAATCATTAGGACACAGAACATCTGAAAAATCCAAAGTACGCTAAAAATTCCTTTATGAAAATGTAGAAAGGTAATCCTTCCTCTAAAAAATTGTTTAAAATGATTTCATCCGATATAGAATAGGCATATAACTCAGCCAATTCAACCGTATCACTGATTAAGTGCTTATACATTTTCAAATTTTCTTTTTGAGAAAATATTTGGACATACCAATAGACAATCTACAGCCCATCGTTAAAGCAAGAAGATCTATATTCGCTAAATTCTTAAATTTCCCAATTCTGTTGCCTAGAGGTTGATTACTATCAAAAGCTATACCCATTTCACTCATCAATAACCTGTACTTCTAACTTTGTCATATAGCTGTATCTCATGAAAAACATTTATTATATTGTCAAATTTCCTTAGAAAACATTCCCTACCGTGTTATACTTAGAAGATAGGACCGGGGGGATCATTCCATAGGAGAATCACAAGATGTAAATTTGTAAAAGATTCTCTTAACACACAAATCCAGCTGTCAGAAAATTTAGAGCTAACTGTTGAATTAAATTACAACAAAAGTTATTTTAGATGCCTGGCACATCTACTTCTAATAATTTTTACTTTTCTCATTTTATTTGTGATCTTGGTAATCTATGTCAAATTATTGGGGGAATTAAGGTATAAATGAATTATAATTGTGCTATTTATGGTTGACTATCTCACAAATTAGAGCACTATAACTACTAAAGTCAAGATGATATTTTGTCTGGAGGTTACCCTCCTCTTCCTCCCCTTCATCAGTGGCTTAAGGCAATTTTCTAGCTAATGTAAATATATTACCAGGAGAACTACTATGGACAGACAGATTAGCACAAAATCATCACATGGTTACAAAACCAACTCTAAACATGGATCCTTATGATATCAGATAAGCAACTATAAAAATCATAATTTGCAAAGGAACAGTTTACACAGGTTCGTTAATACTGCACTCGATAATGATGAAGTAGTTATTTGTGGAAGACCTGCTGGTGCCATGTGCTATGTGGATTACAGTCTCATTACTCTCACAACCATCCTATAAAGTGAACAGTTTTAGCAGGAAGAGAGTCTGATGTTGTCTGATTATTCTATAGATCACCCATTCAAAAAAGCTACATTTCCCTAATATCAATCTAGATAAGACACATTTGCACAGTACAAACAACAGTGCAGGGAATTCGCAAAGTGTTCCTCTGGGGTCAGATAACAAACATCTTAGGCTTTACAGGCCATACAAGTTCTGTCAAAACTACTCACTTCCAGAGGATATAAAGGGGATAAATGGTAATGGAGCGCAGACTGGGGTGGTTCAGTGGACTGAGTGCCAACCTGCTAAACAAAAGGTTGCCAGTTTGGTTCCCTGTCAGACACATGCCTGGGTTGCGGGCCAGGTCCCCAATTGAGGGCATGTAAGAGGCATCCAGTCAATGTTTCTCTCACACATCTATGTTTCTTTCTCTCTCCCCCTCTCTCCAAAAATAAATAAAATCTTTTAAAAAAATAAATGGTAATGGAAAAAACAATTAAAAAAGAACTATTCAACTCTCCAAATAATTCAGATCTGTCTTGTAGCACTAAAGCAGTCAAAGAAAATACATAAACAAATGAGCATAGCTGTTTTCCAATAAAACTTTATTTAAGGACAAAACTAAATTTCAATATAATTTTCAAGTCATGAAATAGTATTCTTCTGATTTAACCATTTATAAAATGCAAAAACTATTCTAGTTTATAGATTGCAATCTGGATTTAGGCTGTGAGGCTTGGTTTGCCAACCCTTGTGTTATAACATTAATTATTAAGTAATTAATGAACACAGCCAGTTACTAGAATTTAAGCTCCACAGGAACATGAATCTTGTCTGTTTCCCTCTCTAGCATTTGAAATGCTATGCTCAATACATATTTCCTGCATGAATAAATACTCATTGGGGCAGCTAAATGTGCAAAAATTACAGAGTTGGCAAAAAAGTCCATTTAGATTTATCCATAAAATAAAAGACACATTCTTCATTTTACCAATAACTTTATTGATTTGGATATTTTGAGTATGTTGGCTGTCTCCCACTATTGGCTTCTAGTTGGGTAGAAGCCAGGGGTGCTGCTAAACATCTTGCAATGAGTAAGACAGCCCCACATCAAAGAATTATTTGGCCAAAATGTCAGTAGTACCAAGAAACTTTGCAAGCCACTTTTGACATGTACACTAAGTCACAGCACTTTCTCCATACACTGCACAATCTTTTTTTGCTTTTCAGCTGTGTTTTTACCTTTCTTGAAATAATAAAGCATAATACACCAAAAATGTTGCATATATCTTTCCATCTTCAATATTAAAATGGCTACACAAAAATTCAGTAATTTTATTTTTTTAAATGCACGCTGGTTTGACAGCTGACAATACATTCTTAACAAAATTATTTCAAATGAAATTCAAGACAACTAAGCACTATGGAAAAAACTAAAAGAACTTTTTGGCCAACCCAATATCAATACGTGGTATCTTCCGACACCACACATCACGTAGTCAATTTAACTAAAAACCAAGTATTCAGGAAATTTAACAACTAAGAACTTCAGATAAGATAACCTAAAATAATCTACTAAATTATTATTAGAGACATTAAAAATCCATATTAAAAGGCATTTAAATTCTTAAAACAAATAGGGAAACAGTAAAGAAAGAATTATTTTTGGAAAATACAGAAAACTCTGACAAAGAACCAAGAGAAGTTCTACCAATAATGTCACTGAAATGTTTTTAAATATATATATAAGTGGATAGATAAAATGATAGGATAGATATAGCTGAAGATAAAAGTTGATGAGTTGGAAGATGCATCTTAGGAAACTACCTAGACTACTATACAGGGATCTCTTTTATCCTTTCTTTTTTTCTTTTATATATAAAATATAGGTTTTGATAAGAATAATTTTGGTCTTAACATGTTGGATAAAAGCTCCAGGAAGAATAATGTAGAAAGGCAACATCCACAAAGATAATGGCTAATGAAAGAACTAATGAAAAACATATATTCGAAAGAGGCACAATGAAACTACAGAAGCCAAAAGGCAAAGAGGTTATTCTGTGAAAGAGAAGGGGAAGAATCCTAAGACACTCTGAGCCAAAATAAAGGCTTTCTGCTAATTCCACGCTCATTTTCAAATGTAGAAAAGTAGCTGTATTAGTTTAAACCAATGGTCCATATAGACCTATATATATTACCCACAAGCCATTAAAAGCCTGTAAACCTTCCGAATAAACAAAGCCTTTTGAAAGAATAAATAAGCATGAATACTTTTAGGAAAATCCACTCCTAAATTCTCAATCTCCATTTTTATACTTAAAATTAACTTTAACACCCATCCAGATAAAAGGCATCATATGATCATCTACATCCCCATCTCCTCTTTCACAACAGACTTTTGTCCACTTTACAAAACAAAGAAATAATTAATTTTCACCTATTGTAGAGTCTAACAACCTCATGAAAGGAACTATTTGAAGTATTAGTATCTGGAATCACTTCTGGCAAATAAAATAGTAGTAGGGCTTCACATCTTTCTCTGTTTTACACATATTTCTATTAAGGTGAACTAAGGATTAGAAACTGGGTATTCTGGACCAACATTAGATTTTCTTAATTCAGCTATGCTACAAAATGGAAAAGCAAAAGTGATGAAAATTTATATTCCTGAACTTTGTATCTTCTACTCCAATTATTTTCTATCTTTCTAAGAAATTCTTTTTATTAAGCAAATACATGAAAAGAAACACTAAATTCAACAAACATGTAGTGAAATTTTTTAAAGTATATTTTATTGATTATGCTATTACAGCTGTCCCTTTTTTTCCTCCCCTTTATCCTCCTCTGCCCTGCACCCCGCTCCACCCAGCATTGCCCCAACCCCCGCCCCCGGCTCAGTTCATGTCCATGGGTCATACATATAAGTTCTTTGGCTTCTCCATTTCCTATATTATTCTTAACCTCCCCCCTGTCTAGTCTGTGCCTACCATTTATGTTTCTTATTCCCTGTACTTTCTCCGCCATTCTGCCCCACCCCCTTCCTGCTGATAACCCTTCATGTGATCTCCATTTCTGTGATTCTGTTCCTGTTCTGGCAGATTGCTTATGTTTTTGCTTTTTCTTAGGTTCATTTGTTGATAGTTGCAAGTTTCTTGTCATTTTATTGTTCATAGTTTTGCCCTTCTCTTTCTTAGTAAGTCCCTTTAACATTTCATATAATAATGGTTTGGTGATGATGAACTCCTTTAACTTGACCTTATCTGGGAAGCATTTTATCTGCCCTTCCATTCTAAATGATAGCTTTGCTAGGTTATAGGTCCTTGCTTTTCATGACGTTAAATACTTTCCAAACCCTTCTTGCCAAAAAGGTTTCTTTCGAGAAATCAGCTGATAGTCTTATGGAAACACCTCTATAGGTAACTCTCCTTTTTTCTTGCTGTTTTTAAGCTTCTCTCCTTATCTTTAATCTTGGGTAATTTAAGTATACTGTGCCTTGGTATGTTCCTCCTTGGGTCCAAATTGTTTGGTACTCTCTGAGCTTCCTCGACATGCATGTCTAGTTCCTTCACCAGATTGGGAAAGTTTTCCTTCAGTATTTTTTCAAATAAGTTTTCAAATTTTTGCTCTTCATCTTCTCCTTCTGGCACTCCTATGATTCAGATGTTGGAATGTTTTAAGTTGTCCCAGAGGTCCCTCAGCTCCTCCTCATTTTTTTGAATTCTTGTTTCTTCATTTTGTTCCAGTTGAATGTTTATTTCTTCCTTCTGTTCCAAATCTTTGAGTCCCAGTTTCCTTCCCTTCACTGTTGATTCCCTGTATATTTTTATTTCACTTTACATAGCCTTCACTTCTTTCATTTTGCAACCATACTCAATCATTTCTGTGAGCATTGTGATTACCAGT
The DNA here is from genome assembly GCA_004026545.1 of Mormoops blainvillei. Classification (NCBI taxonomy): domain Eukaryota; kingdom Metazoa; phylum Chordata; class Mammalia; order Chiroptera; family Mormoopidae; genus Mormoops; species Mormoops blainvillei. Next base: position 204,894 of record PVJD01001617.1, read on the forward strand.
GCTTTGAACTCTGCATCTGACAGGTTGTCTATCTCCTGGTTGCTTAGTTCTTTTTCTGGGGTTTTGATCTCTTTTTCATTTGGTCCATGTTTCTTTGCCTTGGCGTATCCATTACATTGTAAGGTGCAGAGCCTTAGCTATTCGTCAGGTTGGGGCAACCCACTTTGCTACGTTGTGGAACTATATGTGGGGGAGGGGTCAGAGAGGGTACAATGCTGCTTGCTCAGTTCTTAGCCCACTGTCAGTCACTTCCCTTGCTTCCCACAAGTGGACTGAGCCCTTTTAGGTGCTGATTCCCAGATGGATGGGCTTGTGTACATTCTGGGCCCCTCCAACAGACTCTCCTGTGAGATGGAGTTTCTCCCACCACCATAACCCCAACAGGTTTTTACAGCCAGAGGTTTTGAGGCTTTAGTTTCCCACACTGGAACCCTGGGTTATACGGTCCATCTTACTCCCCAGTTGTTCCTCCCGGCTTATCTGCAAGCAAATGTAGGATATCCCAGTCTGCCAACCACTTCCTCACCTACCCCAGTTCACCAGCCGCCACCTTGTCATGCATCCTCCCCACCCAGGCTTCCCCCTCCACCCCTTCTACCAGTCTGGATGAATGTTTCTTTAACTCCTTGGTTGTTGGAGTACCATAAGTTCAATTTTCTGTCATTTCTGGTTGTTGTTTTTTTTAATTGGTTGTTATCCTTCTTTTGGTTGTGTAAGGAAGTAAGGCATATATATCTACGCCTCCATTGTAGCTGGAAGGTCTCAGTGAAATTCTTCTACTCCAGTTATTTTCAAGAAAGCATTGCCCCAAAGAGAAAATCAAGTGAGAACAACTCAAAGAAAGCATAAGTTTAAAAAATGACTGAAATCTGGTATGATTTTTTATAACCAGGTAACAAATTCAGGTCAAAGCCAAGGCCACATTTTTCTGTCTTAGGATTCTAAAGTGACATTGCTGTTATGAAGATGTAAATTAACATGTATATTTGAAATAAAAAATGAAAACAGACTTTCGTGGTTAAAAAAAATTACATCTGATTTAATTGACTGGCTGGTATATGTGAACTGGCCTTGTCAAATAAGTTCTATACAGACATTTTCCATAGACTAAATGAGCTAAATATGCAGGGCCAACTTTTAAAGAAAATAGATAAACCAAAAATTATAAAATATTTTACAAAAAAGTATTGTATTAGTAAAGGCCCCATGAATTTAACAAGATTTAAATATCTCCAATTACTAAGTATTTGGTTAAAAAAGAATCTAAAAGTAACAAGTATAATTACTAACCACTCATTAAGTCTTGATGAAGTATATTTAACCCAAATTCAGAAAAGCTATGTCTCTAATGACTGGACTACAAATTATTTTTAACTTGTAATATTAGATTGTTATGTGGTTTTTGGCATTTAACTCAAAAGGAAAGAACTGAATGATAATACTTTAGCAAAACTCTTTCCATATCCATCTATTTATTATGTGACCAAGGTTTCTCAGCACTTATATTAAAAAAAAGTTTAAAATTACTGCTGTAAGTTTCAGTCTAGCAATAAATGATATTTATTCATGAACATGTAAACTAAATGAATAAAGAAGGAAAACATCAGTGCCATCCATTTTAATAAATACATTTCTAATATAATTCTACATAAGAGGTATAATTACAAATATCTGTAACATAGTTTTGGATTAAATATTTATTGAATAAAGATAACTTAAGCCAGTAAAAAAAAGAAAGAGTCCTTTTACTGACAGAAATGTTATTTAATATTAGATTTCAGTGAATGCTTCTCTTTTTATTAAAGTATGATAGAATAATTTAAAATTTTTCAATCACACAAAAACACATCATACGAAGTTAAAATACATATATAAAAATACATAAATGAAGTCAGAGTTCTGTGAGAAAATGGAAAGGAAATATATATTTAAGAAAAAAAGCACAGTATAATATTTACAACTGTTAAAGAGGAGCTAGTACATTTATTTTTAAAATAAATGCTGAATATCAAATAATAATTACCTTTAGATAACACTGAATAGGTGTCACGTAAGTTTTATTTTAAATATCAACATTTATATCCTTAAAAATGTGTAATAATGTACATGCCTTTTTAAAAATTTAAGGGCATCTGCAAGCAAAAAAACCCAAAACAAACAAGCAAACAAACAAACACAAAACCCCAAAAACCAAAAAAACAAAGACCACTGTCCTAGAAGTTAATTTCCTTAAGTTCACTCTGTGTCCATCTGAAGACCTAACAGCAGCACTCTAAGAAATTGAGATGTTGAAATAAAAGCTAGAAAAACTGCAATCTGAAAAGCCTTATAGTTTCTGTGTAATTATATAAAGAAAAACTTAAGAATACTAATAGAAAAACTTCAAATTCTATAAATTCCCTACATTATGACAAAATAGAAATGTTATGGAAGAAAAAAAGCCCTACAAAGACGGAAGAAAGTAAATTTAAAAGTTCCTAAAACACTATGCAACTTAAGTTCAGGAAATGTGAAGACAATGCTACGTTAGACTGGCAAAAATTTAAGTTTGACCACATACCCCCCAAGGTTACAGGCAACAGGAACTCTCATGTACTACTAGCAGAATGGCCAAATATTAAACTCTTATGAATGAGGCATTTGGCAATATCTAGCAAAATTACCTGTCAATATACTCCCTGAAATAGCAACTACAATTCTAGGAAATCTATTCCACTAATATACAATAAGGATATGGAAAAGTATTAAGTGCGAGGCTTTATTAAGTACTAGTTAAAAATAGCAAAAGATTGGGGAAAAGCTCTGCTCATTAATAAGGGAGGAACTGATGATATATCAATCTATGATACATTCATTCACTGGCGTACTAGGTAGCAATGAAAGAGAGAAGGATCTGTAAATAGTTTGCTATAGAGATCTACAGTCTATACTGTTAAGTTAAAAAAAAAAACCAAAAATCAAGATGCCAAACAGTGTGAATACTTTCTCCAAAAAGGGTGGTATATTCTCATGATTAAAATTTTGGGGGGAAAAAACCCCAACAACAACAGAAGGTTAAACCACAACAGGCTGCTTATAGATAAAAGAGAAACGGGCAGAGGAAATCATTACAAAAGCTAGGTGTCTTTGAATAAAACTTTTGTAGATCTGATTTTGGAACCATGTGAATATTTTTTCATAAGTATAAAACAAATTAAATAAACTGAAAAAAAAAAGAAAAGCAATTCCTCAAAATAAAAAACAAAGTTAAGCCCTGGTTGGTGTGGCTAAGTGGATTAAGTTCTGGTTTGTGAACTGAATTCTCTGGTTCAATTCCCAGTTGGGGCACATCTAAAAATAAATAAATAAAATCTTTTAAAATAAAAAAAAGTATTTGTTAATTAAAAAAAACAACAACACAGAGTTAAAAATACCTAACTCTAATTCAGCTTATGGAATTACCAACTAAGAATTAATAATTTCAACACAGTGATTTAAATATACATTCTAGTGGGATACACCTGGTAGTGCCTCCAAACAAGAAAACAAATTCAACATTTTTAATCATTTTATTAGTAATTATATTTGTATTAGTATTGTGATACTATTTAATATATCTAATAGGACAAATCACATACATAACTAAGTTAACATCATTAGGAACCAAGACACTAAACCCAAAAGCCTTAAACGAAGAAGACTGGCCCTGGCTGGTGTGGCTCAGTAGACTGAGTGCCAGCCTGCAAACCAAAGACTCACTGGTTTGATTCCCAGTCAGGGCACACGCCTGGGTTGTGGGTCAAGTCCCCAGTACAGGGTGCTCAAGAGGCAAACACACATTGATATTTTCTCTCCCTATCTTCCTCCCCTCCCCTCTCTAAAAATAAGTAAATAAAATCTTTAAAATAATAAAAATCTATTTAAAAAAGAAAAAGAAGAGTGATATATTTCACAACATAAGAAACTACATTTTCTCCAAGGCAATAAACACCAAAAGCAAAGACAAAAGTCTAGTGAAAAAACTGGTTTAAAATATTAGCCACTAATATCAAAGCAATGAGCCAGGGTCTCCAAAAAACAGTATTTCAACAAACCTAAAAAACTGTTATAAGATGCATCATTATTGTAAGTAGTAATATGCAAAAAAATTTTTTAACTAAACCATGTCATGAGATTATATAATATGCAACTAGGTAGACTTCAGGTTTCAAAGTATGAAAAAATGTGTATCTCAGACTCAATACGAACAGAATTCTTACGAATCAATAATATTCTAAAGACCAAACAGAAAAATGAGCAAGACATTAACTGACAGTTATCAAAAAGAAATACATGAACTATACATATGAACTGTGTTCAACCTCACTCATAATAAAAGAAAAATGCACATAAGACTACACTGAGATACTCTTTCACTGGCAAAAATCAAAAGGTTAACAACACTGTAACAAAAGCTTGAGGAGACGGGCACTCTCAAACATTGCTGATAAAATTGTCAACGAGGTGTTAACAAAATTAGAAAGGGATCTCTCCTGATACAGTAGCTTTACTTATATATTCATCCTACAGATATACTTGTATGTGTGTAACAAAATAACCACAGAGAAGGTTAATTTACTCAACATTATTTTAGGGATAAAAGATTGATAACACCATAAATTAGGGGATATTGGATAATAATCATACATCATAAAATGAAATATCCATTGAAAAGAATGAGGGAACTCTTAAAAAACTCTCATGGATGGTCTCCAAATATATTAATTTTTAGGAAATCAGAAAAAGTGTATAGGATACCACCAACTGTTTAAGGGGGTGAAACAAGAATATATATTTTTGTTTTAACACATAAAATATCTGATGGGATAAACAAGAAACTGGAACACTGTTCACCTCTGAGATAGGAAATAGAGTGGATGGGACTTACCATTTTAAAATGTTAACATTTTCTTTTGAAATATTCATTTTTAATATATAACCTAAAATTATTTTTAAAATTAAAAATGCAACACTTGCCTTTTTTCCTTTTGAGGTTTCAGAATCCTCATCTTCATCTACACTGAGTAGATTTGCCTCACTACATAGAAAATAAGAGGGGGAAAAAAAAACCTTAAATGGTGATTACAACCCATACATTAAATTCATTAAGTTTTATCCTCTTTGCTCACCTAATACAATAATTCAAGGATCAGCAAACTTTTTTGTAAAGGGCCATAAAGGAAATATTTTAGATTTTGCAGGCCATATGGTCTCTATAGCAATTACTCATCTTTGCCATTGTAGTATAATATCCACCATAGATTATACGTGTGGCTGTATTCCAATAAAACTATTAACGAAAATCCAGTAGTGAGTCAGATTGGGCCCATGAGTCATCGTTTGTTGATCCCTGCCATAAATGAAGATAATATTTATTTTCTTATACATAGATTTCATATATGGTCACTCATTTTTACTTTCTGTCTTGGATTTTAAATTAGGGTGAAAGGACAGAGAAACAAGTAGAGAAGAAACAAACTGGTAAGAAAATTTTAGCTAATGAAAACAAAGTAATTCCAATGGTATTACCACAGTAAAATAGTTATGTCTCTACCACTTAGAAGGAATTATCAACACTTCACTGAGAATCACTGTCCTGAGATTCTAAAAGATCAGACTGATACATCTGTTAATAAAATGTTCATGTTAACCTCAAGATGTCCAAAAGCTAAAGGCCCCTGAGTACCCAATTATAAATAATAAACCAAATAATATAATTCATAAATAAAACATATAGGACAGGTAGCACCTTAAAAGACAGTTGTTTTTTTTTACATACCCACAACAAAGCTTTTGACAAAGAAACTCAAAAAACACACCCTTCTGAAGACAACTCTACTAAACTGTTTTTAGTAAAATCCTAACAATTTATAATAAAAATGTAAAATGTTTGTTTCATTACTGTTTATATACATCAATTTGTTTAATGCTAAAAATTCTCTCCTTCCAAATATTTTACAAAAATATTTAAAAAGGGGTATACTTTCTATTTGATTTAGTTTCAGAATTTAATTCCAATTTTTCAAAATGACATAGTACTAAATGTAACAAAAAAATATTTTAAATTAAAAAAATCAGAAATAAAAGACCATATAATACTAACTTTAAGTAAGAAACTTACCAGTTCTAAGCTCTCCTTCAAATAAAACCTCACTTCAGTACAGTATCTCATAGGTGAAAGCACATAAAGTGGTAATGAGAAGTGAAGCACCTACAATATTTAGCTAGTATATGCTGAATGACTTCTGGTGTAAAATTTCTAAAACATATTTATAGTTTTGGTAGAAAAGAATGTATACATTTGTGTTTCTCTGAATTTGCTGTTTGTTCTGGTTAGGGGAAAACCAGATCAATAAGCCAAGAAACTAATGGCAATGCCATGTTTCTAATACAAACCCTGCACAATGCAAAAGGCTGTACTGAATCCATTATTTAAAATTTTTCACAAAAGTAATTCCAAGTACATTAACAAATGCAATGAACACTTTGCTTAAGTTCTGTCTGGGTCAACACCTCTGTTTATCATTTATAGTGTTTCTGCTTTCTTTGGTGGTAATCTGATCTTAAGATGGAAGTGGGGGGGGGGGGCCTGCAACTGGGAAGAAAGTTACTACAGGACTTGAACTTCCATACAAAATTCAGGGGTCTTAATATGGGTTCACTTACTGATAAATGGTGGCTTTTCAACCCACTGAACAGAATCCTATGTTTATTTTTTATTAAAGAACAATTTGTTTAGTTGGAAATCTGTACTGTGGTTGACATTTAAGCATAAGGTTACATGTATTACATGCACATATTTATACATTTCAAAAGATGGAGATATATAACAGCAAAATTATTTACCAATAAATGCTTTTTCTTTCCTTAATGGTATTGTAAAAAAAAGTTCACAATACACACTCTTAAGTAAACAATGCATACTCTTAAAAATGTTTCCATGGAATATAAAATGCTTTTCCAATAAAAAGTTTCATTCTTATAAAATATCTGAGGGGCAAAAAAATCTTACTCTTTATCTGTATCTCCTTCACTTTCTTCTCCATGATCAAAGCTCCAATTATTTTTAAAACCTCCATCTCTCTTAGATTCTGATCTAGTCAAAGCTGAAACAAAAACAAACTGAGATTAAATATTCATTAAGAGTTATTAAATATAAAATAAAATTGAGCATTCCCCAAGCTCTTTGTTTAGTCTAGATTTTCATTTGCCTATCTTTGTTATAAACACCTTATTTCCTCTAAAGAGAAAAAGAACACATTAAAATTTGTTTTTGCTAATTTACAGTCATTCGTATGTGTAAGCTTGCTAAAGAGGCACAAATTAGTATAATAAAAATAGAGGACACATGAAATATGTATGAAATACAAAAAATATCAACCCTATATCTCCATAATTCATCACTGATTCTAAAAATAACTGCCTAACTGGTTGCTTGCCTTATTTATGAGAACCATATCCATACCGCTAACCTTTTCTTTACCTCCATCATCTCTGACTTTTAAGAGAAACAAATCAAAGATTTCTGTGTTGGCATTATGATGAACTTGATTTCTCAACAACAACAAAACCAAAACTCTACTTCAGACCACCAAACATGCTCATTATAAGTTTTAAAAATTTTATTAAGTGCATGGCTGAAATCCCCTGAAACCATTAACAACTGGAAAGTGGGAACTGGAAGAGACAAATAAAATTTTGAAGTTGTCATCGGAAGCCATGTGACAAAAACCTGATGGACTTCAGCCTAGTTTTTAAGATCAAGTTTGGGGTCACAGCAAAATGAGAGGTCAGAGTGAAGACCAGAACACCTGAAGGGCAACACTCTGACTGGGTGAACTAGGGGGAAAAAAAGAAACTCACTGAAGAAATCAATAATGGCAATAATAATGATGTCTTGTTCTTGACTCTGGATTTTTGGATTGAACTAAAGACAAAGTATATCTACCCCCTGTTTAGGGTTTTACAACCATAAGCTCGTAATCACTTAGTTTGGGAACCAGAAGTTTCATAACTTACATGGCCCAGAAAAGCCCAGTCTTAAGTCTCACAAGAAAAGATGCTCAATATCACTAGAAATAAGGGAAATGCAAATCAAAACTATAATGAGACTAGTTCACACCCATCAAGACAGCTATTTAAAAAAAAAAAAACACTAAATACTGACATGGATGTGGAGAAACTGAAACTCTTACACACTGCTGGTGGAAATGTAAAGCGCTGCAGCCACTGTGGAAAAAGTCTGGCCATTCCTCAAAAAGTTAAACATCGAATTACTCTATGATCCATCAATCCCACTTCTAGGTATATACCCAAAATAACTGAGGGCATGGACTGTGATACTTGCACACCAATGCTACAGAAGCATTATTCACAAAGCCAAAAGGTGGAAATGACTCAATGTCCATCAACAAATGAATGCATCAACAAAACATGCTCTGTGAGTGTGGGCGTGTGCACGCACACGCGCGCACACACACACACACACACAAAATATTCAACCATAAAAGAATGAAATTCTAATACATGCTACAACATGGATGAGCCTTGAAAACATTACACTGAATGAAATAAGTCAGCACAGAAGGTCAAATATTGCATGATTCCACTTATATGAGGTACCTATAATAGGTAAATTCACAGAGGCACAAAGTAGAACAACAGCAGCTAGAGGGAGAATAAAATGGAGAGTTACGTTTCAATGGGTAAGTTTTTGTTTTGAATGATAAAAAGGTTGTCTGGAAATGGATAGTGAAGATGATCGCACAACACGAACACAATAACAATCTACAACAGAACACGTAAAAATGGTTAATTATGGTAAATTCAATGTTAACGTATATTTTATCACAATAAGAAAATGTTTGTAAAGGCAAAAAACAAAAACAAAAACCCTACCTCTAAATGACTAATATAGTTAGATACAATTCTTCTCTTTCTTATTATTTATAATAAGAAAATATAAAATTTCAATGCAAGCCTCAAAAAGTTTCAAAGAGTGTGAGTTCCCAACCAAAGATATCATTAAAAAAGATCATCAGGAGCAAATATGAAACTGGGGTTAGACAAATAAGTAAATATGATCAATCGTGGGAGCAAAGTTTCTCCCTGCCAGAGAAAATAGTTACAAATAAGCAAGAGAGGAAATCTGGAAAAAAGAGTTCATTAGAGTAAGGGGTATCAGTAGGAGCTCATATTTATTTAATATATATACAAATAAACAGATATAGAAACAAATGTAGATAAGTATTATACATGGCAGTATACAGAGCTAAAGCTCTGTCCTCTGAGGTCTAGGAGCTGTGTCACCAAAGCAGCAACAAGTACACCTATAACCAAATCTTGCTTTCTATACCATTCTCCAATGAAAGGAATCATGGCTCCCAAGAGAAATGACTGATTCTAGGGAGGAGGCAGGAAAAATACAAGATAAGCCCGGAGTATTTTGTAATGGCAGAAAGCAAAGAGGTGCTTTTTTCTTTTTAAATTGATTTGAGAGAAACATCATTTTGTTGTTCCATTTATTTATGCATTCATTGCCTGATTCTTCTATGTGCTTTACAGAATATCGAACCTGCAACCTTGGCTCAATCAGGGACGATGCTCTAACTAACTGAGCTACCTGGCCAGGGCAAAATGGTGTATTTGCATAAGATCTACACACAATCCTCCCATATACTTTAAAGAATCTTTAGATTACTTATAATACCTAATATAATGTAAATATTATCTATGTAAATAGTTGTTATACTGTATTGCTTAGGAAATAATGACAAGAAAAAAGTCTGTACGTGTTCAAACACAACTACGGTAGGTCTAAACACAGAGTACACACCAACAACAATGCAACATTTTTTTTCAAATATTTTCGATCCATGGTGGTTGAATTCATGGATGCAGAACCTGCAGATGCGGAGGGTCAACTGTAGATGCATTTTGAAAAAGACAAAACTATGGAGACAGTAAAAAAAAACAAAACAAAACAGTAGTTTCCAGGATTGAGATGGAGATAGGGAAAAGTTGAGGGACGAATAGGTAGAGCACAGATGTTTATGGCTGTGAAAATGTTCTGTATGATGCTACAACGATGAATACATGTCAGCATTCATTCATCCAAACCCACAGACTGTAGAACACTAAACGTGAATCATAACGTAAACTATGGACTTCGGGTGATTATGATGTATCAGTGTAAGTTTATCAATTTTAACAAGTGTATCACTCTGGTGGGGATGGTGATATTGGTGGAGGTTATGCACATGTGTGGACAGGGGGGTATATGGGAACTCTCTATACCAGGGGTGTCCAATCCGTGGCCTGCGGGTCGCATGTGGTCCAGAACGGCTACAAATGTGGCCCAACGCAAAACTGTAAATTAACTTAAAACATTATGAGATTTGTTTTTGTGTGATTACATATCACAACGTCACATAAAATAAGCCTATATATGCTCTCACTATTCGTATGCATGCTTGGCTTCAGTTTCACGGAGGTGTGCGGTTTCCAGTGTGTTTTCTTCCAAGTGCAGACAGTAGAATTAACACCATTAGACATTACATGTGCTTGTGGTAACTTAGTGGGGCAGCAATTATTATAATATTTCAACCTACCATTGCAACATTAGGCATTTAATGTTATTTAGAAGTCAGGTAAGCATTCTTATTTGATTATTAAAGGTACTTCCACACTTCAACGGTGTCTCACATACTGCCACGCTTTACAATCAGCCCTCTGCCTCACCCTGCATGGGTAGCTATTAAGGGCCCAAATCTTGCTATTTTCCTGTCAATTAATTTTCATAATAAAAGTAAATAAAGTCCCTTATCTACTATTATTTTTTTAATCCCAGCATGTCTTCTACAATATCTCAAATGAAAAAAGAACCCCCCCAAAAAGAAAAATTACAGATGAAGGAGCACTGTTCAATGAAAAGTGGAAAGACGACCACTTTTTTGTCAAGGCAAATAGTAAGGCATGCTGCTTCATTTGTAGGGAATTTGTGCAAGTTTTCAAAGACTATAATTTGAAAAGGTATTATACTTTGATCAAAAACATGCTGCCAAATTCAATGTTTATGAAGGGTTGTGTCATAACGACAAAATAGCAGAACTGAAAAAAATGTCTTCCCAAAATTTTTTTCAAAAAATTACAACTCAGGTGGATTTCATTGTAAAAGCTAGTTATGTTGTAGCATATTTAACAGCAAAAAAAAAAAATCAAAATCATTTACTGATGATGAATTTATTAAGCAATGTATAGAAAGCATGGCTGATGTTAATTTGTCCTGGAAAAAAGGAGGATATTTCTAAAATCAGTTTGTCTCACCAGACTATAGCCAGGTGAACTGAAGAAACTGGAAAATCTATCGAAAGAAGTTTGGAGGGTAAAGTTGCTAATTTTAAATTTTATGTGCTGGCAGTGGATGATAGCACTGATGCTACAGATATGGCTCAACTTGACATTTTTATTAGAGGTATTGATGACAAATACAATGTCACTGAAGAAATGGCTTCTTTAGTGCCATTAAAAAACTAAATCAAGAGATTTATATGAAGCAGTAAAAAATATGTTAAAGTGATTTTCTTTGTCCATTGTCAACATAACTGGTAGTTACTGATGGTGCCCCAGCAATGGCAGGTAAGAGAGGGACTTGTAAAATCAATGAAGGCAATGTAACTGCTGCCCAAAACTCACATTTGATGAAGTATCATTGCATAGTACATCAAGAAAATATATGCACAAAAGCTTTAAAAATGGATAATGTCATGCAAATCATCATCAAGGCTGTGAATTTCATAAGAGACAAGAGACTGAATAATCACCAATTTCAGGAATTCCTTAAATGTATTGATGCTTACTATGGTGACATCATTTACTTTTCAAAACTGAGATGGCTAAGTCAAGGTCAAATGTTAAAGAGATTTTATGATTTGCAACATGCTATCAAGTCATTTATGTATCAAAAAACAAATTTGTGCCAGAACTTGAGGATGAAAACTGGCTAACAGATTTAGCATTTTCAGTGGATTTAACTGCTTATTTAAATGAGTTAAACGTACATCTTCAAGGTAAGAACCAACTTATCAATACCACGTTTCAAACATAACAGCATTCCAAATGAAACTGAAATTATAGCAAGCTCAAATTAAGGCAATTTTACGCACTTCGACATGTTGGCTAAACACAGTCCTGTGGGCTGAAATACATGCAGCCTTGCTTTTCGATTTGATACAAGAATTTGAAAACAGATTGCAAGATTTTCAGGAAAATAATCAGTATTTTGCTGTACCTGCAACTCCATTTTCTGTCTACCTCAATGTTACCTGCCAATTTTCAAATGGAATGCATAGAGCTGCAATCTGACATTTAACTTGAAGAAAAATGTGATCGTGTCTCTTTACTGTACTTTTATAGGTCCTATCTTCCAGGGGAAAAATATCCCTTGCTTCACAATCACGCCTCATTAGTGTTATCACTACACCTATGTTTGCAAGCAACTATTTTCAAGAATGAAACACATTTAGAGTAAAATCAGAACCAAAATAATCTGATGAGCACCTTAAGAACTCACTGAGAACTGCAACTACTTCTATCAAACCTGATATTGACACATTAGCTTCTCAAATACAATGTCAAACATCCCACTAGTTTTATGTTGCCCTCTTTTTTTACTTTTATAATAAAAAGTTTTTAAATCAATGATGTTTTATTACTTAAATATGTACATTTTCTATATTAGTGATCACAACTTGGGACCCGCTTGACAATTTTAAGAGACTATCAAAAGGGCCACTGCATAATTAGGGTTATCATGTGAGGTCTTTTTTGCTTATCTGTGGTGGCAGATATCAGGAAAACTGTGCACAGACCTTTTTTTTGCTCATCAGTTTTCATTAGTATTTGTATATTTAATGTGTGACCCAAGACAACTTTTCTTCTAGTGTGGCCCAGGCACACCATAAGGCTGGACACTCCTGCTCTATACCTTCCCCTCTACTTTGTTATAAACCTAAAACTGCTCTTTTAAAAAAGTCTTTAAAGAAATAAGTAAACCTTTTACACGGTTAGAATAAAATTAGTCGTCTTTTTTTAGTTTTATTGACATGTAATTGGCATTCAGCACTGTTTAAATTCAAAGTGTGCAGCACAGTAACTTGAGTTACATATACAGAAGTCAGCAAAAGTAGGTTTAGAGTTGTGACTACACAAAACAGTTTACTCTTGTATTATTATTAATTGTTGCATTTTCCATATGAACAACTTTTACTCACCCTGTATTGTGAAATGATTACTACAAGTTCAATTAACATCCATTATCTCATATAGATACAAAAAAGAAAAATGTTTTTCCCTTGTGATGAAAACTCTTAGGATACTCTAAATAACTTTCGAATACACCATATGAGTATTGACTGAAGTTATCATTTTGTTCATTATATCCCCAGTACTTATAACGGAAAGTTTGTATTCATTGACTACCTTCATCCAAGTCCTCCACTCCCCAACCCCTACCGCCTGCCTCTGGTAACCACAAATCTGATCTTTTTCTATCTTTTTTTTTTTTTTAAAGATTCTACATATAAGTTAGATCATACAATATTTGTCTTTCTCTAACTTATTTCACTTAACATAATGCCCTCAAGGTCCATTAATGTTGGTGCAAAAGCAAAATTTCCTTTCCGTTTATGGCTGAAAAATATTCCATTGTTTGTATGTATGTATGTATGTGTGTATATATTACATTTTTGTCCATTCTTTAGTTGATGGACTCTTAGGATGTTTCCATGTCTTGGTTATTGTAAATAATGTTGCTATAAACATGGGGGTTGAGATATCTCTTTGACATATTGTTTTTATTTCCTTCAGATATGGAATTGCTGGATGAATTGCTGGATCACATAATAGTTCTATATTAATTTCTTTTTTAAAAGATTTTATTTATTTTTAGAGAAAGAGGAAGGGAAAGAGAAGAACATCAATCGGCTGCCTCTCGTATATGCCCCGACAGGAATCAAATTGCAACCCAGGCACGTGCCCTGACCAGGAATTGAACTGATAACCACGTCCAACCGAGTCACACCAGTCAGGGCAATTTTTAATTTCCTAGGGAACACCCATACTGTTTTCCATAGCTGCTGTACCAATTTGCAATCCTACCAATAGTACACAGGATTCACTTTCTCCACATACTCTCCAGTATTTATCTCTTTTTTTGATGATAGCCATCTAACGGCCTGAGGCGGGTATCTCCTTGTGGTTTTGATTTGTATTTTCCTAATGATTAGGGACACTGAGCAACTTTTAGTATATCTGTTGACCATCTGTATGTCTTCTCAGGAAAAATGTCTATTCAGGTCCTTTGCTCATTTCTTAGTTGGATTATTTGATTTTTGTGTTGAGTTGTAAGAGTTCTTTATATATTTTGGATATTAACCTCTTACTAGATAAATGGTTTCCAAATAATAAAGTCTTTAAAATATTTTTTAATGTAAAGAAAACGTAAGGCATACACTACAGAAAGATTTTCAAATTCTGTTACCACAGTGTGCATAGCTGACTGGCACTCTTCCTGCTGTCAAAAAACGAAAGAAATGCTGAGTCCACAGAAGTGGTGGCCAAGAGAGCCCACGATCCAAGCCTTGGGAAGCCCAGAGCCGAGTCCTGCAGTGTCCAGGCCCCCCTCAGTGTCAGGGCCCAACGAGAGACGTATCATAAAGAGGTGATCTTTCAGCCAAGACGCAGTGAATGCACATACTGGATTACGTGGGAAAAAAGAAGGGAAGATGGGCCTGAAAGGCCTCATGGAAAGGACTTGAAAGCCATGTCTGATTTCATCAAGATGGCGGCCATTGGCCCACGTGGCTCACCTCTTCGCACAACCATATCGAATTACAACTAAAAAAACCATCATCACTCAGACCTGTAAGAAATAGAGTTGAATGGAAGTCTGACAAGTACAAAATTAAAAAAACGACATCCATCCAGACTAGGACGAGGGGTACAGATGCGAAACAGGCTGGTCTCTCACCCACGTGTGGTGGATAAAAATTCAGGAGAGATACCTCAGAAGTGAGAAGTCCCAGCCCCACACCAGGCCTACCAACCCAGGGTTCCAGTGCCAGGGAGATAAGTTCCCACAACTTCTGATTGCAAAAACCAGTGGGGACTGAGTCAGTGGAAAAAACTGTTGGAGCCTCAGGCTGTTCCTCTTAAAGAACCCACAGGGACTCACCTACTCAGACTCACTCCCTCTGAGCTCCGGTACTGGGTAAGCAGCTTGAAAGGCACCCGTGGCATAGAGAGAGAAACTAAAGTGTCTGGCATCAAGGCAAGCAGGGCCTATTGTCCCTTTTCTAAACTCTCCCACCACAGGGCCAGCAAGCTGGTGGCATATCTGAGACTCTGTCATCCTGGCTAACACTGTTTGACATGCCTTGGATACCTCTTGAGACTCTGCCCCACACAATTACGCCACCCAAGCTGCTTTTCCAAATGAATAGCTGGTCTTGGTTCCTGCTTCCCAACTTCCTAAATCCTATCAAACAAGCAACAGGTGGCTTCAGTGAGCCCCAGACTCAGCAATAACAGCACACGGCCTAGATTCACGGCTTGGCTTAGGCTGGGAATCTCCAAGTCCGGCACAAGTAGCAGCCATCTAAGATTACTTAATAACTCAGGAAGGGCAGCCCTGGGCAAAACACAGGTGGCAGCTGACCTTGTGGCCTGCACCACCTGGGGAACTCCTGGGCCATCGCACACAGTAGACAGCTATAGACCACGTCGGATCACCAACAGCCTGCCCTTGCACAGCTGATCCTCCACAGAGGGCAGAGGATGGTGGTCAGTGGTCACAGCCAATCCTTGCAGGTGAATGGCCCGGGTAAATCCCTCCCATTGATCTGCCAACAGCAACCAAGGCTCAATTACAAGAGGAGGGTGTATGCAGTCCACACGAAGGGCATACCTCAAGAGTACCCAGCCTGTGTGATAGGGGAGGCTGTGTCACTGGACCCTACAGGACACCTAAAACATTAGGTCATCCTACCAAGACACAGAAAGCAGTTCTACCTCACAGAAACAAACACAGGAAGGCTGCCAAATGGAGGAGACATAGAAATATGGCCCAAATGAAAGAACAGTTCAAAACACCAGTAAAAGAACTAAATGAAATGGAGATTGCCAACCTATCAGATACAGGGTTCCAAACACTAGTGATCAGGATGCTCAGAGAAATCACTGAGTACAGGGACAAAATAAAGGAAAAACGAAGGTTACACAAAGTGAAATAAAGAAAAATATACAGGGAACCAACAGTAAAGGGAAGGAAGGAGGGATTCAAATCAATGATTTGGAACAAAAGGAAGAAATAAACATTGATCTGGAACAGAAAAAAGAAACAAGAATTCAAAAAAAACAAGGAGAGGCTTAGGAACATCTGGGACAACTTTAAACATAACAACATCCAAATCATAGGGGTCCCAGAAGGAAAAGAGAAAGAGCAAGAAATTGAAAACTTATATGAAAAAACAATAAAAGAAAACTTTCTTAATTTGACAAACAGACAAGTCCAGGAAGCACAGAGTCCCAAACAAGTTGGACCCAAAGATGACAATACCAAGACACATCATAATTAAAATGCCAAAGGTTAAAGATAAAGAGAGAATCGTAAAAGCAGCAAGAGAAAAGCAGAGAGTTACCTACAAAGGAGTTCCCATAAGACTACCAATTGATTTCTCAAAAGAAACTTTGCAGGCAAGAAGGAGCTGTCAAGAAGTATTCAAAGTGATGAAAAGCAAGGACCTACAACCAAGATTACTCTATCCAGCAAAGCTATCATTTAGAATCACAGGACAGATAAAAGTGTTTCACAGGCAAGGTCAAGCAAGCTAAAGGAGTTCATCATCACGAAGGCATTATTACATGCAATGTTATAAGGACTTCTTTAAGAAAAAGAACATCAAAACTATGAACATTAAAATGACAACAAACTCACAACTATTGACAACTGAATCTAAAAAACAAAAAAAACAAACTAAGGAAACCAGAACAGGAACAGAATCATAGGTATGGGGATCATTTGGAGGGTTAACAGCTGGCAGAGGCAAGGGAGAGAAAGGGGGAAATGGTACAGGGATTAAAAAGCATAACTGGTACGAACAAAATAGACAGGCGATGTTAAGAACAGTATAAGAAAGGGATAAGCCAAAGAACCTACATGCATGACCCATGGACCTGAACTAAGAGGGGGTTGGGGGGAGGATGATGGAGGGAAGATGGGTACCGGGGAGGAAGAATAAAGGGAAAAAAATCAATACTTTATTGATTATGCCAATACAATTGGGTCTATAGTAACAGCATAATCAATAAAATATACTTAAAAAACAAAAAAATTAAGAAATAATAAAACAAAAAATAAAGTTATAATACAAAGGACCAATAATACCAAAGCATTTATTTATTTATTTATTTATTTATATCTTTTTCTCCCTTTATTCCCCTCCATCCTGCACCCCCTGCCCACCAGCATGTCCCCCCTTAGTTCATGTCCATGGGTCGTACATGTAAGTTCTTTGGGTTCTCCCTTTCCTATACTTTTCTTAACCACCCCCTGTCTATTTTGTGGCTACCATTTATGCTTCTTATTCCCTGTAACTTTTCCCTCATTCTCACTCTCCCCCTCCCCACTGATAACCCTCCATATGATCTCCATTTCTGTGATTCTGCTCCTATTCTAGTTGTTTGCCTAACTTATTGTTTTTACTTTTTTAGGTTCAGTTGTTGATAGTTGTGAGTTTGCTGTCATTTTACTGTTAATATTTTTGATCATCTTTTTCTTAGATATGTCCCTTTAACATTTCATATAATAAGGGCTTGGTGATGATGAACTCCCTTAACTTTATCTGGGAAGTGCTTTATCTGCCCTTCCATTCTAAATGATAGCTTTGCTGGATAGAGTAATCTTGGATATAGGCCCTTGTCTTTCATGATTATGAATACTTCTTTCCAGCCCCTTCTAGCCTGTAGGTTTCTTTTGAGAAAACAGCTAAGAGTCTTATGGGATCTCCTATGTAGGTAACTGTCTCCTTTTGTCATCCTGCTTTGAAGATTCTCTCCTTATCTTTAATCTTGGGTAATGTAATTATGATGTGCCTTGGTGTGTGCTTCCTTGGGTCCAACTTCTTTGGGACTCTCTCAGCTCCTTCATTATGTTTTCAAATAAGTTTTCGATTTCTTGCTCTTCCTCTTCTCCTTCTGGTACTCCTATGATTTGGATGTTGGTATGTTTCAAGTTGTCCCAGAGGTTCCTAAGCCTCTCCTCATTTTTTTGAATTCCTGTTTCTTCATTCTGTTCTGGTTGAATGTTTATTTATTCGTTCTGGTGCAAATCGTTTCAGTCCCAGTTTCCTTCCCTTCATTGTTGGTTCCCTGTATATTTTGCTTTATTTCACTTTGCATAGCCTTTTTTTCCTCCATTTTGCGACCACACTTAACTATTTCTGTCTGCATCCACATTACCAGTGTTTTGAATTCTACATCTGATAGGTTGGTTATCTCTTCATTGGTTATTTCTATTTTTGGAGCTTTGATCTGTTCTTTTGTTTGGGCCTTTTTTTTTTTTAATGTCTTGGCCTGTCTATTACATTGTGAGGGGCGGAGCCTTAGGTATTCGCCAGGGCAGGGCAATCCACGTCACTGCCTTAGGTCGGAGGGGGAACAATGCTGCCTGCTTGGCTCTTGGCCCGCTCTCAGTCGCTTCCCCTGCTACCCACAAGCAAATTGGGCCCTTCTGGTACTGATTCCTAGTTGGGTGGGTTTTTGTACATTCTAGGACCCTGTGGGTCCCTCAAATGAACTCTCCTGTGAGATAGGCAGTTTCTCCTTCTGCCACAAAACCCACAGGTTTTTACCAGTAGAAGTTTTGAGGCTTTCTTTTCCCACACTGGAACCCTGGGTTTTGTGTTGTCTCTCATTCCCCAGTTGTTCCTCCCTATTTATCCGCACACGAATGTGGGACCGCCCAGTCCTCCAGCTGCTGCTTTGCCGTGCACCCTCTCTACCCCATCTGCCCTGCTCTGCCCCTCCTACCAGTCTAAATGAATGTCTCTTCTTTAACTCCTTGGCTGCCAGACTTCCACAGTTCAATTTTCTGGCAGTTCTGGTTATTTGTTGTTTTTAAATTTGTCATTGTCCTTCTTCTGGTTGTGCAAGGAGACAAAGCATATCTACCTATGCCTCCATCTTGGCCAAAAGTCCCAAAGCAATTCTTATCTCACAAAACGCAGAAGACATTAAGAAAACAAATGACTACATTAAAAAATAACGCCCAGAAAATTATTCATTAAAAAAAGTAATAATTTCATGTTATATGCTCTGCGCACATAATTCAGTCAAGATTTACTATCCAGAATATATTAAGAACCCCAACATTCCAAGAGAAAAACAAAATGGGCATAAGATAGAAACGAGCAATTGAGAACAGAGGAAACACACACACAAAAATCCCAAAACACAAAAACTCACTGCATATTTTGATTAGTTTATGCATGTATCCCAAGCACATAGAATAGGAATTAACTCTAAGTTGGCACTAAATATTTTTAATATTAAATGAAAAATAAATATTTTTGCCCTGGATGGTGTGTCTCCACGGACTGAGTGCCAGCCAGCCTACAGACCAAAGAGTTGCCAGTTCAATTCCCAGTCAGGGTACATGCCTGGGCTGCCAGCCATGTCTTCAGCTGGGGGCATGCAAGAGGCAATCAATCCATGTTTCCCTCACATGTCGATGTTTCTCCCCCTGTTTTTCTCCCTCATTTCCCCCCCTCTAAAAATAAATAAAAGGAGAGAAGGTACAAAAAAAGGAGAATATTTTTAAATGTAGCAATAAAAATACAGTAAGTCTTCACTTAACATCATCAGTATGTTCTGTGACTAAGTGAAGTAATATATAACAAAACCATAGCAGAATTTTACCATAGGCTAACTGAAATAAGTAAGAGTTAAGTTCCTATGGCATCTCAGAAACATAGTAATGAAATGTTACTGAAAGAAAGATGTTTTTAGAAGACCTGCTATACAGTCGCTTCTCAACTTACAATGGTGTTATGTCCCAATAAATCCATCCAAAGTTGAAAATATCATAAGTTGAAAGCACACCTAACCTACTGGACATCGTAGTTTAGCCTAGCCTACCTTAAATGTGCTCAGAACACTTATATTAACCTCCAGTTGGGCATAATCATCTAACGATGAATATACTGTAGAGTATCAGCTGTTTACTCTTGTGGCTGCATACCTGACTGGGAGCTGTGCTCACTGTTGCTCTCCAGAATCACCAGAAAGTACTGAACAGAGTATCATGAGCTCAGGAAATCATCAAAATTCAAAGTTCAAAAGATGGTTTCTATTGAATGCCTATCACTTTCACACCATCATAAAGTCGAAAATTTTAATCTGAACCACTGTAAACTGGGGACCATCTGTATTCCCCATTACTATAAACCAGAGTATTATAAATTCAAAGAACCACCTGATAACTGCATCAGACTGGCAAAAACTAAAACACCAGCCATTATCGAATGGCTAATGATGTGTCTAAACTTGAAAGCTTAAAAACTACTATTCAGAGACTTTGGAGATCAATTTAGCAATACCTAGGTGAAGCTGTAATTGCACACGACCCAATAATTCCACTGCTAAGAGATATGCTAGGTAAGGTATTAGCAAAGTATGGCATACTGCCTTGTATTTTCATAAGACCCATGAGCTAAGAATGGCTTTTACATTTTTAAATGATTAAGGAAAAAAAAATTATAAGAATGTTTCATGACAGGCCCTGGTAGTAGCTCAGTTGGTTGGAGCACTGTCCTGGGACACAAGGTGGCAGGTTCAATCCCCGGTTTGGGCACATACAAGAGGCAACCAATGGATGTATAAATGGGTGCAAGAACAAGTTGGTGTTTCTTTCTCCCTTCCTCCCGCTCAAAAAAAAAAAAAAAAATTCGTGACACATGAAAATTATAAGAAAATTAAAATTTCAGAGTCTAAAGAGTGTTACTGGCACACAACCACACTCATTTGCTTATGTATTATCTATGACCACTTTCTTGCTAAAATGGCAGCACTGAGTTACTGTGACAGAGAGCCTGTGTGGGCTGCAAAATATAAGATATTTACTATCTGGCCCTTTAAGAAAAAGTTTGCTGACTTTTGCCCTAAAGACACACATGTGTACAGGAAATGCACTTTTAAAAGGTAATAGTTGCAATATGAGATATACAAAGATATTCATAGTAACAATGTATATAATAGTAAAAAGTTGGATACAACCTAAATTTCCACAAACTAAATAAAATGTAGTGTATTTATACTATGAAATAGTAATGGATAATGAAAATGAAAGCACTAGAATTATTCTTATCAACATTATTTAAACTCTCAAACCATGCTGTAAGAATGAAAAGCAAGTCGTAGATATAACAGTATGGCATGATTTATAAAATGTACTAAAATATGCAAAATAATTATACACAAAGTTCAGAGATATGTGCACAATGAGTTAAGTACAAAGAAATGAACTGGAATGAAAATTACCAAATCAAGGATGGTATTTACCCCTGGAGAGGAGGTAGGAGGATGCCAAAAGAAAAGGTTTTACCCAGCATCAACTGTATTGGTGATATTTTCTTTAGTCTAGGAAATAGAACATGAATTTTTTGCTGTATTATTCTTTCTATTTCAAACAGATGTGAAATATTTCCTAAGAATTTTTAAACTGTCATTGATAAGATTTTACAATAATGGAAAATAGGACAAAAAATTTTTAAAGGATCGTGGAGACAGAACTTCTGCAATGCAGAAATATAAAATCAGCAAAAGAACATATACAGAATTAAATGCAAATGTCAGAAAATCTCAGTAATGCAATTTTAGGTGGTTCCACAGTGCTATAGACCCACTTTCTCAAGAACCTGTCAAGATTCTCCAAATGTAGTCTATTGGAGCCCTGAGCCACAATGTTATAAGTTTGAGTACCCTGAAACAGAAACTCATAAAGAGGCCTTTAGGTTGTAATTTCCCATAACAGCCAGAGGTCAGACATTTGAATAAAACTATGTTGGAACCTCCAGACCAGCCAAGCTACTGCTGAATAACTCCCACAAATGCTATATGAAACAGAAAACAACTCAACCAGCTGAGCTGATTTTTCTCAAATTACTAATTTATAACGCCCTCATCCTTTGGTATAGAAGACAGATTGTCCAATACTACCTCATGATGAAGTCTGAATATATTCTTTGGAGGAATAAATTAGACTTCTCTATGAGTCACCCAAACCACAACAGTCTTTGCCTCAGGATCCAGCTATTTATTGAATAGTGTTCTCTGGTTTATCTACTTCTTCATTCCAGTGGGTTTTGATGGACCTTTTGGCAGGATGCCAACATGCAGTTAGTTCTATCCAAGGCCATCATGAGGCAACAGTATGGTGCTGTTGGTGTTGCTGTAAGCTCCTTGATCTTCTATGGAATATAACTATCAAGTGGTGTTACCTTATCCCAGGGTAATGTAGTTAGCTCGATCTTTAAACAAAATACTCAGTTTCTTAAAATATAGTTATGTCATGCTGATGTACACAAATTTCCAAAACTA
Organism: Mormoops blainvillei; assembly: GCA_004026545.1. Taxonomy (NCBI): domain Eukaryota; kingdom Metazoa; phylum Chordata; class Mammalia; order Chiroptera; family Mormoopidae; genus Mormoops; species Mormoops blainvillei. The sequence goes on from PVJD01001617.1 coordinate 227,565, forward strand.
GGAGCTGATATTCAAACTTGTGAAGAAAATGCTGATGAACACCCTCACAATTAATTGCTCCTGTGACAAAATTAAATCATTCTTTGATATTTGCTGCCATGATAATACAAAATGGAGACCAAAGCAGACTGAAGAAAAAAGATTAAATGCCAAACATTTGAAACCCCATTCCATTCAAACTGTGGTCACTAGAGTTACAGAGGCAGAGAAGATATTGATTTCTATGGAGGCAAAGTCAACCAAGGTCATGACAGTGACGTGACAATTATCTTCAGTATGTCTCCAAGATTTATGGGCAGATTTATACATTCAAAGTTGAGAGGGTAGAAGGTTTACACATTCTTGAATAGAGAAAAGACAAGTTTATTCAACAGTCTACAAACAAATCCCAGGGAATTTCTAGATCTTCATGTCCTAAAAAATCGTCTCCATCTTTGCAAAAAATCAAAAAAGTAAATTTATTGTAACTCACATTGAACATCAGCACTGTTTTTCTCCCTGCTCTGTTTCAAAAATTGTAATGCAGTTAATGTGGGAAGAAAAAAATTATTCAAAACCAAGCATGAAATGTTATTTGAAATAGTAGACACACACACACACACACACAAACCCAACTCCAAAGACAAGATGAGAATTTGACTTGTTTTTTTACTACTTGAACCTGTAGTTTCAGATGGCCTCAAGGTAGTTGTTACCTTGGGACAAAGCAGAGTATCTTAATGTTTGCCTAGGGCTGTCCCAAATTTTAGCACTGGAAGTCTGTACCCTCAGGAGACTAGATGTCCTAATTTTTGGTGATAGATGCAAAAGATTCTGGAGTACAAAACCTGAAGGCAACCCCAAAATAGGGGTTGAAAGTAATACCATTTTTAGTGTCAAATGAATATTGCACAGATTATCTCTACCTTCTTACTGTTTAAAAAAAATTTTTTTTATGTTTTCTAAAAAAATGAAACATTTAAAAAAAATGTTTCAGCACTCTGGCACTTGCTCGCTACTTGTCGCACTTGCTAATAGCAATCTGCACCTGACAACAATGGCTCATCCATTGTTGCATCACTCCAAGTTATGTGACTTAAGAATACAATTCAGGTGGGTTGTAACCACTACCATTAACAGTCTGAGTTTGACTTTGTGGATTAACTCTGTGTTTAGTACTGACAGTGTTGGTTTTTTGTTTTTAGTTTTCTTTTAAAATTTCTCTTTTCTCTCTTTTTCTTTCTCCATTGTGCAACCCACTTCAGTGCCTAAAGCCTGTGGGCAGAGGTCTCTGTTCTTTTTAAATTACAGTGGTACCTCGGTAACTCGTTGGCTTCAGAACTCATCAAACCTGGTACTCTTCGTATTTTAGCAAGAAAAACGTTTCAGCACTCTGGCACTTGCTCGCCACTTGTCGCTCTTGCTTGAACCTGATGAGTCATGACGCCACCCCGCAAAAGAAAATGCTTCATCCACTGTTGCTTGCTCACCACTAGTCAGAACGAATTAACAATGAGTACCAAGGTACCACTGTACTTTTTCCTTTTTCGATTACAGTTGACATGCAATATATTAGTTTCAGGTGTACAGGACAGTGGTTAGACATTTATATAACTTACAACGTGATCCCCCCAATACGCCTAGTACCCACCTGGTATCCTACATAGTTATTACAATATTATTGACTATATTCCCCATGCTGTACTTCACTTCCCTATGACTATTTTGTAACTACCAATCTGTACTTTTTAAACCAAGCGTTTTACCTTTTTCACCCAGTCCCCTAACCCTTTCCCATAAGGCAACCATCAAAATGTTCTCTGGCCCTGACCAGTTAAGGCTCAGTTGGTTGGGAGTCATCCTGCAAAGCCCAGGGTCACTGGTTCGATTCTTGATCAGGGAACATGCCAAGGTTGTAGATTTGGTCCCTGGTGGGGGCATGTATGAAAGGCAACAAATCAATGTTTCTCTCCCTCTCTTTCACCCTCCCTTTACCTCTCTCTAAAAATAAATAAATAAAACACAAAAAAATGTTCTCTGAATCTATGAGTTTGTTTTATTTGTTCATTTATTTTGCTTTTCAGATTTCCTATAAGTAAAATATGGTATTTGTCTTTCTCTGACTTATTTCACTTAGCATAATACCCTCTAGCTCCATCCATGTTGTCACAAATGGTATGATTTCATTCTCTTTTACAGCCATGTAGTATTCCCTTGTATAAATGTACCATAGCTTTTTTATCTACTTATCCACTCATGGACACTGGCCTGCTTCCAAATCCTGGCAATAAATGCTGCAATAAACAGGGGTGCATATATTCTTTTGAATTAGTGTTTTGGGTTTCTTCGGATAAATTCCCAAAAGTGGAATCGCTGGGTAATAAGGCCATTCCATTTTTAATTTTTTGCATAAACACCATACTCCTTTCCACTGTCGCTGCACCAGTCTGCATGTCCACCAACAATGCCACAAGTTGCCTTTTCTCCACATCCTCACCAACACTTGTTTATTGATGTATTAATGACAGCCATTCTGACAGATGTGAGACAATATCTCATTGTGGTTTTTATTTGCATTTCTCTGATGATTAGTGATGTTAAGCATCTTTTCATATATCTATTGGCCATCTGTATGCCTTCTTTGGAGAAATGTCTGATATAGTGCTAGTTTAATTTTTAATTTTTAAATGGTGTAAAAACGTTTTCTCAGAGTTTACATTATGAAAATGAAAAAGATTACAATAACAACTCCAGCATGATCCAGACATCATTAAAAGAAAGAAAAATAAGTTTCTAACTTTCTTCCTCTTTTCTTCTTACTTATATTTGCCTGGTTTCAGAAATTCTTGAATCAGTCCCTGATCAAAGGAAAGTCAAAACTAATGACTGTTTATGTTGTTATTTATACCTTTGAAGCAAATTATAAATTCTTATTAGTTTCCTAAACTGCCCAGATATTAGAAACTTCTGGAACTCATAAGAATTGTCATTTTGAAGTTTAAGACATACTATGACTTTGTTGAATTAAAAAAACAAAAACAAAAAACCAAATACGTATGAGAGAGGAAAGGTGCCTCTGTAGATTAAAGATAGCTACAAATTCTCTGCCACTCTTCCCCTTCAATAGTGGGATCCAATTCCCCTCCCCTTCAACCTGGGCTGGCTCTGTGACCTTTTAGCCAAGGGAAGGTGGCAGGGGTAATACTGTGTAATTTCTTAGGTTGGGGCTTAGGAGATCTGTGGCTTCTGCTTTCACCTTCTTACAGTTCTGCTTCATCGATAAATGATAACCCCCCCCTTAATTCCTTATTATTTTTCCTTCTCTTGTCCCACCCTCCTCCCAAAGGTAAAGTAGGTAAGAGGAAGAATGCAGAAGCAAAGAGATAAAGAAGGGAGGGGAAGAAAATGCTGAAGGAAGTTAAGGTTAAAAGATCTTAAGCTCCATTTGATTTCCCCAGTTATTTGCTATGGGTCACATAACCAAGCAATCAGCTAACACCTAGAAAAAGAAAGGCAGTAAGTGAAAGAAGAACAATAAAAACTAGAATTCAAGTAAAATAGACGGCAAGCTAAGAGAGAAAGAAAGCAAAAAAAGGAAGTTCTTTTCTCTAAGAAAATAAATATAGTAATACCAACTAACACAGAGTGCTTGGAATTATATGCCTGGAATTGTTCTAAGAATTTAATGTTATATATATTAACACATTCAATTTCCATAGCAACCTTATGAGGTAATTACAATTATTATCCCTTTTTTACCTTGTGAAAACACAGAGGTTAAATAATCTATCATACAGCTAGTAAGTAGTAGAGCTAGATGTTGAATTCCGGCATCCTGGCTCCTAAGTTCATGTTCTCAATGAATTTCTAATGAAAATCACTTCCATTCCAAGTGAGTTTCTACTCTACTATTCCATGGGAATACATGAAATCAAGTGATAAGTAGAATTTATGATTTCAACTGGGATGAAACCAAGAAATACACCTATGTAAGGAATAAATAAGGAATCCATGATGTAGTTTCCAAAAGTAGTGCAATCAAAAGAAAAAGGAACAGGGCAGAATGGAGAACTTTGTGGTGTGTTCCCCTGAGCTGACTGCACATATTCGTGGAATGCTGGTCATTTAGGACAAACTGTGCTTCGCCTAAGAGGTTTTGTGAAGTATTTAATGTCCCCAGTAAAAGTGACAAACTAATTGGGTTAAACTACAATTATATGCATTTAAAACAAGTATGGCTAAGTATGGCTAAGTATGGCTTAGGGGAAATGGGAGACACTTCATTTGGAGATATAAGTAATTTTGTTGATATAGAGGAAACACTGGAGTCTCTTCAGCCTACAGGTCAAAGTCCAAAGGGAGATGGGCCCAGAATAAAGAGGAAAACAAACAAAGGGGTGTGTGTGTGTATGTGTGGGTGTGTATCTAAAAGAGAAGGCACACACACACAAAAAAAGGAGAAAATATTGGTGTGACAATTATTTGGTAAAAGAAAAAAGGCAAAGGGAAAGAAAGCTAGATATGAACAAGTACAGCATAAGAAAAAAAAGGAAACAAATGTGTGAGGAAGTAAACTTGTTAGAGGTTCCACAGAGGAAAGAAGGGGGAAAATATCAAAAGAAAGGTTACAAAAACAAGCTAACACCACTTCTGCCCTATACTGCAATAGTTTCCTAACTGGTCGCACTGATAAGCTTTTGTTCCTCTCTAAAGCTTTGTCTATGTGGCAGCCAGTGATCTTGTTTAAACAAATCTAATAATGGTACCTCCAGTCTCATCTTGTACCACTCTGCTTGCTAGTACCACACTGTCCTTTTAGTTCTCTAAACATGGCAGGTTCCCTATATTTTATTCCCTCTGCCTGGAAAGCACCATCTCCCCACCTTTTCTTCTTGTATCCACCCTTCAAACGATGAGATCGAATTCTCATTATTATGATTAATCCCCTTTGGCTGCATTTGACAGTTCTAATTTTACATTTACAAGTGTGATTATCTGATCACTGACTTTCCTCCCTGTACTAATACTCCATGAAGAAACCATTTACCCCCTCGACATTGTGCCTCTTAGCACTAGCTACAACATTACAGTTGCTCAATAAGTATCTGTTGAATGAGTGAACGAATAGAAACCTGCCCAACTATCACAAGTGTAAGGGGGGTATATGAGAACCTTAAATGAACAGAAGAGAAGGAGAGAAAGAAAAAAATTCAATACAAGCTGTGGTCTAATTAAATTCACACAATTTTAGTGTGACATTATGTGAACAAAATAAAGTACAAAGGCAGACAGTAAGCCTCCTTTTCCCTGATAAAGCCAGTAAAGGAACTGGTTGGTAACAGCATTACTTAGTGATTATAAGGATGTAAAACATAACTTAAAACAAAGGCATCTCAAACTCAACTTGACCAAAGCAGAACTATTTAACTTACTTCTCATTGCTCCATCTCAGAAAATGAAATTATCCTCCGACATCTCAAATAAAGACCCTGGGAGTAACCTTTGATTCCTCCTTTACTCTGAGCTTCAAATGTTATAATTCATTACAATCCTGTTAGCTCTACATCCAAACATATCTTTAATCTATCCACTCCTCTTCCCCAATCTCCACTGCCACTATCCTATTCCAACACTCTGTTTTTAACTACTGTAATTTTCTAACTCATGTTCCTGCTTTTACTCTTGCTCTTCTCTAGTTTATTCTACACTGAGCAATGATTTTTTTAAAGATAAATCATATCATGACACCCCTTTGCCCCAAACTCTTCAATGACTTCCCACTTCTCAAAATGAAATAAAAATTTATGATCTTGTATGATAGATCTGCTGCTTCTTTCATATCACCCTCCCCTTTGCTTGCTATATTTCACCCATAATGATCTTTTTAACAAATAGAATCATATAATACATCTCAGAACTTTACATGCATCATCTGAAGTGTCCCATAGTTAAGGTGTTACCTTAACTCAGGTGTCACTACCTCATGAAGACCTATCCTGACTTTAACCCCATGTAAAATGGCTTTTCCATTCTATCCTTGTTCTGTATGTATATTTCTTCCATAGCTTTTATCACGTAACTATCATCTTTTTTATTTAATTTAACAACAAAAATGTTCCAGGTGCAAGAAATATTATGGTGAAAAAATGAAGTTCATTGCTTTCATGGAGCTCATTTTTTATAGAACTGAAAAACATGAATATAAATTTATCATGTGATAAGCACTATTTGAAAAATAAAACAGTAAAAGGGAGTACTATGTGTTTGTATGTGTATGTGGCAGCATGACACTTTAAGTAGGTTGTCAGGTCTGAGCAGACCTGGATACAGAAGGGAACTATGTGAAAACTTTGGGTAAGATTATTCTAAATAGACTGATTTTTAGCTACTTATTAAGAATCCTTCCCATTAAAATAACTGTTAAGTTCTATGAAGGCAGGGGCCTTAATTATCTTATGCATTTCTGTAGTCACTTTGGTATAGTGTCTAAGTAGACTGCTATAAATATTTCATGAGTGAATGAAAACCTACATCAGTTTTTCAAGAAGTCTACTGGAGCTTAAGAAAAGTAAACTATGTAGATATTTGGCCTATGAAGAAATATTTTGAACATTTTTAAACATGGTAATACAAAATGTATGGCAAGTTACAGTGGAGCACTTTCTTATTAAGTGTAAAGAATCGAAAGAATTAAACATAAAAAAACATAAAATGAATATTATTCCATGCATTTTTAAAAATTCAGTACAATATGTGAAAATCATATGAGAAGCTGAAATCCTTGCATTCCCTTATGCTCATATTCTAAACAAGTTACCATTTGCTTTCTTTATAAGAATGCTGAAGGAGACATGAAGAAACTCAAATTCATCACACCTGGACATTCACAGACCCTTAAGTTAGAATAAACTAAAAGTAACCGCTTGAAATTCACCTCGGCCCTGTGTCTGTTGGCTTTCTTTGTGCTCTTTCTATCCTATGTTCACCTAGTCAAAACTTAAACTGAGTCAGAAGTATATGGAGAGGCCCCAGCCTGGTAGCTCAGTTGGTTAGAGTATTGCACAACGCCAAGGTGGTGGAGTTCGAGTGCAGGTCAAGGCATATGAAAGAATCAACCAATGAATGCATATATAAATGGAACAACAATCTGCTTGCTCGCTCACTCTCTAAAATTAATTTTTAAAGAATTTTTTAAAAAAGCATATGGAAGCCCGACACCAAAGTACAAAAGTACAATCATCTGCACACAGAGTATAATAAATATCAGTAAGCCATCTTTTGAAATTTCAATACCAAAACAAAAAATGACTCACACAGCACCACCTGTAACACAAGCTGTACTCCTCTCAGCCTCTAATGGGCACTTATTCTGCCCAAACTAAAATAGAGATAGAATGGAGGTAATATTAAATGCACCCAGAAAAACTTAAAAGCTTTCCACATCTTCTTACTACGGCTCTAACATAAAACATAATTTAAAACAAAGTGATTAAAAGTAATTCACATCACTTTTAGATACAGGCTGGTTTGCATAGCAAGTTAAGATTCCCTTTGCTTTTATATACACTCATGGAAGAAGGATTAAGTAAATTAAGATTTTTCCCACCCACATCTATTAGTCCCTATTCTTTCATTAGACTGTTAAGTATCTACTCTGTTTCAGGCACTGTTCCAGGTCTTGTTAATAAAACCACAAACAAGGCATAACCCATCCCTCAACACCCTCTTAAAGAACCTGTTATCACAGTTAAGTGGTGCTTGCTTTATTTAGAAATGTTTCTAATTCGTTATTTTTTAAAAAGTATCACTTAAACTACATATGAAAATCATCTTGTCAATTACTCAGCTTTTTAATAACCACTGCACAAGCAGATACACTCCTCTTCCTAAACGGCGTATGTCTGTATACACCCAATTACCAGTGTGAAACTGAACCCATAGTCAAACTAAGCAAAGTGACCACTGAAGAAGTTCTTTGTCCTCAACTACTATGAATTCAGCTGTATTTTGGGGGTCCTTATATACTGTATGGGCAAAGAGCCAATATTGTTACCTATTACCACCATTCCCAACCATAACCAAGATACAGTTTTTCTTAAGACTAGCTATGTTTAACTTCCCCTAACAATGAAGAAAGATGCAACCATCCAAACTTTGTCTATTAGCTTTGGTGACTGTCCCAAAATTGAGTTTGTTAATCTCATTCTCTTTTTTCAGATAAATTATTTTTTAAAATGCGCTTAGCAAAATACATTTTGTAAGAATATCAGACAAGGCCAGGCCTAGAGTGAACGATGGCTGCAAAAGGAAGCCTGAAGCTTTACACAAGAGAAAGACCAGGAGGTAAAAAACAGACTCAGTAAAACTACCTCTCCCCTCCTGCTTAGACTGGCCCCCAATTTCACCCAACTGTAGCAATTTGAAACTTCCCATGAACACCCAACAAGACCTGAATGCAATTGCTCTCGTCCTTAGACCACCACCAAAAGATCCAAAAATGTCAGATTTACGCAAGCACTCCCACAGGGCGCCCACCCAACCCGGTTCGCAGCCCGATCTAGGCGTACGCCTGCCCCGGTCCGGACCAAGACCCTCGCACCCACGGAATCGATCCCTGCGCTCTCGCAGCACATTCCCTCCCCGCCATCGTCCGGGCAGCCCCCGCCCCCCGGTACCTCCACCGCCCCCCGAACCTACTCAGTGCTAATAACCGAATATCCGGGTGTCTGGAGGGGGGCCCATTTTCCTGTATTTCCCTACGCACCCCCGCAAGGGCAGACATATAAGTACCTTCCAAAAAGGTAATTTCCCCTGTGCTGCCGCCGCTCTTGCCAGCCGCCATCTTCCTCCTCCCACGCCGCCTCCTCCTTAATCCATGGCCCACACAGCCTCCGCGCTCGCCGGGATGGGGGGCCGCGCCGCAGGAGAATAACCGCCTCAGGGTTGCGGGCCTAGGACTCAGCCGTCAGGCGGGCGGCGCTCCCACGTCCAGACGGGCCTACACAAAGGCCAGGCGCACCAGGCCTGTGCGCGCCGGATTTCTCTTCAGGCCCCTCCGGGGCAATGAGAGCGGCGGCGGCGGCGGCGGCGCTTCCCAGGCCCAGTTCCTCTCGGCCCACGACTCCCCATCCACCGCCCACCCAGGCCACCTGAGAAACTTCCCCCAGCCACAGGCCCCCAGAAAGAGAGGTTGAAGGCGGGCGCGCAAACACGCCTCCCTTCGTCCCTGGCCGTAAAATATGGCCGCACCCGCCGCGCTGAGGCGGCGAGAACTCCGCTACCGTCAGGCTTCCCCAGGCCCCTCGCTCCTTCTGCAGCCGCCGCCGCCGCCGCTACGGCTGTCCGCCCACCCCGCCCAGGGGTGAATGCATCAGCGGAGGCCTTTGCGACTGTCCATGTGGACAGGGGTGGGTCTCTGCCACCGCCGCGCGTCCGTCGCCACAGCAGCTCCAGCCGCCGCCGCCTCCGCTCCTCCCCCACGGTGCCGCCGGCTCCCGCCCCCGCCCCGACGCCGCAGCCCCCAGCGCCGCTTTCCCTCAGGCACCCGGGCTCGGCTCGCGCGCCGGTCGGGCTACGGCGGCCGGAACGCCGACTGGTGGAGCCCGGCGCCCGGGCTCTCCGTCGGGCTGGCCCTCCGCGGCGCCGGCTCGGCCTAGACGAGTTTCGCCCCAAACCCCCACTGCAGAGGGTCCGGCGGCAGACCCAGTGTGTGAGCGCTTCCGTCCCGGCCAGGCCGGTGATGAAACGGGGGCTTTGGGCACCACAGTCGCCTCTAATAAAATGTTAGAACTTCATTTGTCTGCGGAGGCCTTAGAATTTAAACCATAACCGACTAAAGAGAAAAAGTGGAGTGAGGTAATGCAGTCAGCAATCTAGAAAATGATTTGTAGTCTTCATTCATTTTTAAAGAAGTTTTCAAAGTAATTTATGAAGCTTCTATGTATGCTTCACGTGACAGTGTGTTTTTGTTTTTGTTTTTAAATGCCTGTCATTTATGTCCCAGAGACTTCAAAACCTAGAAGTCAGGCCTATAATTAATTGCAAGGGACTATATTCATGTTCGTTTTTCTTTTCTTTTTTTTCATTTTTCAGCACCATAAAAATAAGACATGTTCAATAATGAAAATTTCGAAACTACGGAGAAGTTGAAAGAAGTAATGCGTAATCCCACCCCCGAAACTGAGCTCCTTTGGGTGTGTAGTCTTCTAATTGAACATTTTCCTTAAATCCCTCACTATTCATCATTTTTTAAAAAATTAAGCTATATATCCGTGAGAATTAAAATGATGCAGAAAATATATTAAGTGCGATCTTTGGGGTAATGAACTGTTCCAACTAGTTTAACTGTCCTGTTAACGAAGGTATAAGCAGAAAATATTTTTGTTTAAAACGTCTTTTAAAATCTTGTCCTAAAATGAACTAATAGTCTTTCTTGATTTAGTAAGAATGATAAAATAAATATAACTTAATGTAATTTGTTATTTTGTTGCTTGAGGATATTGGACGATCCAATTGTAATGCTCTACGACATAGTCTGTGCCAATGACAGTATAATAATACTGAAGTGTGTAGATAATAAGCAGATGTGGGGGGACTGGACTCATTTGTACAGACTTCAAAATGTAGTTTCAATAAATCACTGATTTTAAAATACATTTGAAAAAGGAAGAAGATATCAGAAGTCAAGGAATGTGGAAAAGGCAAGGAAACTAACTCTTTCCTAGAGTTCAAAAAGCAAAGATGACACCTTGAATTGACCCAATGAGACAGATACTGGACTCCTGACCTTTCAGAACTGTAACATAAGTTTTTGTTAAGTTGCTAAGTTAGTAATTTCTTACAGTAACCACAGGAAACTAAAACACATGGACTGGGAAACAAGGTGAAATTAAAGAAAAGATAGCTTTAAGCAAGTAAGTTAGTATCTTTCAGACAAAGTCATTGTTTTACTTTTGTGTTGTTAATTTCACTTACTCTCTATGGAACTCCATAATTCCAATTTTTAAAGAGAAGTGTGGATTAAACCAATGGTCCTCAACCTTTAGCATGTAACAAAATCACCTGTAATGGCTTGTTAAACCATTTAAAATTACAATCCTGGGGCAGTCTGAAACTGAAATCAGTTTATTAAGTTTTGGTGGGGCTTACCACAAATGACTCCATTTTGGGTCACTCATTGTTCATTTCACCTGGCACAAATGCACATAACCCTTCAAAAACCATCAACCAGACATAACTTGCAGAACCCGCTATTGTCTTTTGAAGTTTGCATTTAGTCATGGTCTACCTATATGCTGCTTGTAACTGTAGTGTTTAAAAAAACTACTGATAATAGTGTTTTCAAAAAATGTGTAAATTAAAAATGGGTTACTATTTTATTAACTATTTAGCTCTACCAGAATAAAATGAATGTGTTTACTCAAGCCATTTTATATACAATTTTATTTTATTATTTTAATTTTAATTTATTAATTTTAGAGAGAGAAAGGAAGGGAGACAGAGAGAGATCAATTTCTTGTTCCACTAATTTATTCATTCAGAGATTGCTTCTTGATATGCCCTGGCCAGGGATTGAACTTTCAACCTTGTTGCATCAGGATGATGCTCTAACCAGCTGAGCCATGGGACAGGGCTTATACAGTATTTTAAATCTGGCTAAGATAAAGGAAACAACAACTGTGATATAAAAGAAAAATTTGTAGCCATATGCAGAGAGAAAGTTTGTTAATATGTATCTGTTACCAACTCAAGTCTTCCTTCTGGTCTTCTCAAAACAGCTCAAATTGTTTCAGTATTGTAATCTTCAAAACCAAGCCCTAGGTTCACCCCTGGGCTGTTGATCCTTTCTGGGTATCTTTCCTAGATTTCTACCACAAAGCTACTTAGGGCAAAGACCTTTTTTGGACCCCTCAGAAGATTGTATTAAATGGTTTCTAAGGAATATGGGCTCTAGAATTCTGTGATTTTGAATTTTCCTTGGGAAACATTATATTAAATATGTGGTATTCATTTGTTTATTCATTCAGCAAACAAATATTAACCTACTGGAGCAAGACTGGACAAAAAGTGCATTGCAGATGGAGGATAAAACATGTTTAAGGCTCTAAGTAGAAAAAAAAGATGAAACATTTGAGGAACTGAAAGCAATACAAAGTGGTCGGAGCTTAACTAAGGTGAAAATGATGCAAGATGCGGCTAGGGAAGTAGGGAGGGAGGGCCCTGGTACACCAAGTCTACGGTTTTGATCCCCGGTCAGGCACATACACGAAGCAACCAACAAATGCATAAGTAAGTGGAACAACAAATCAATGTGTGTCTGTCTGTCTGCCTGTCTCTCTCCCTCTCTTTCCCCCATCCCATCCTCTCTCTCTAAAAATCAATAAATAAAAAAAATTAAAATAAATATAAAGTTGTATGGCTGAGAAGTGACAGTGGCTAAGGCTAGGTTGGGGTCATTGGAATTGAAAAAAAATGAATAGATTCAAGGTTTATTCAGAAAGTAGATTTAATTTAAAAAAGAGAAACAAGAGCAATTCCTAGGTTTCTGGTTTGTGAAATAGTGTCAAAACTATTCACTCAGTGAAGAGTCCCAGGAGAGAAGTAGTTTTGGGAAGGGTCTCATACTTATCCTGCTCGTTGTCTCATTCCTGTTTTCTTTTGAATTCTGCTTGCATGGGATGGTTGTGTAGTCTTAAAAATGTTAGTCCTTTGGTCATCACCATTAATCAACCTTTCTTACAAGACTCTGCACAGAAAACTGAGGGGGTTCATAATACGGGGACTTCTGAATACATGTTTCTGGTGTTAAGTAGGCTACAGCTATGCTAGTGTATTGCTTGCTCTCAAATGTATGGTATGGTCAAAACGTCCTAAAAATTATGAAGAATAGAATCAGCACTCTCTTTTGCAAAGAAGACAAATTCTAGTAGACTGAGAACAGTGGGGATCATGAAGGTACTGGGGTATGAAACTCAAAATACGGGAGGGCATTGAATTAAAGTAGGATGGACTCTGCCCCTATTTTAATAGTAGGAAGTAACAAATAGAATGGGTGAGTACAGATGCAGGTAGTTTTAATAAACAAAGGGAGTATTTTTCTTGTGTGTTGTCTTTCTCTTCGAAGTAGGAAACAAGGAATTCTGCTGAAAGTGATAGTAAAGGGTTGGGGAAGTTTGATATAGTTGTGGTGGGCAGCTGGAGAACATGTTGGTTTGGGAACCTGGTAGAAAGGCTGGCAATACAAAAGTTCCCTGAGGGAGGCAGTCGTAAGGTTACAGTGGAACCAGACTTCTCTCTTGGGTGACTTCAGGAATGCCCACCTTCCTATGACCCTACAGGGAAGGTGGGTAACAGGGTTTACTCAGGATGAAGGTTTTAGGAGAGGGGAGCAGGAAAGGGGCAGAAAGGCAAGGGAGTGGAGGAAAGAATCAAGAACGAATAAATGAAATAATGTACCATGGAATCTAAATGAGATGGAGAGAGAACTAAAGATAGAAAACAAAGGAGTCAAGGTTTAGGGATTACAATGAGATTAAAAATAGTCATACTGGGTGTGGTTGGAGATGTAATGTTTGAATTACTGAGTCTGTAAGAGAGGTAGGTCCAGGGTTAAACCTCAGAACCAGAGTAAGTGAAAAAACATTAGAAGTTGGCTGGCAGGACCCTGTTTTGTTTGGTTTTATTCTGAATTTTCTTTAATAAAATAATTATAAAAAATAAAGTAGCTTATCATATCCACTGTAATTACCCATCCATTTGAATTTTAATAGTTAACTTTTCTCCATTATATTTACTTTTTTATGCCAGAATTAATTGTGTTTAATATTAGATAAATATTAAATATCAACTAAAAGATAATGATATCTGAATGGAATTTGCTAACTTTAAATAATAGAGACATGCTAGATTTTTAATAAAAATTAAACTTATAACCTAGAGAACTAATTTTGTAATTAGTCATATTTCTAAAATCAAGGGCATTTTCAGTAACATATCTGAGCTTCAAAATGTATATATAAAGAAGAGCTACTGAATATTTGTAAATATACTAAATATATATCTGATATATGAGACCTGTCCAGAAAAAGTCCAGCCATTGTTAATATAATGAGAATGGTTTGCATGACATCGATGTAACCTGGCAGCCAAGGAGAGTGGACTGGAATGTGCATGTGTTAACAGTGACAACCTCACTGTACTAGTGAGGGCAGTAGACGCTGTCGAGTGAGCATGTGTACTGTGTGGCTTTTGCATTCAAAATGACTGAGTGAGTAGAGCAACGAATCTGCATCAAATTTCGCATTAAGCTTGATCATTCCTCCACAGAAACCATTCAGGTGACTCAGGAGGCTGTGGCTACAGGCAACTGGTGATCGATAGCTTCATCACAACAATGTGCCCTGCTCATACATCATGTCTCGTGCAGAGTTTTTTATGAAACATCAAATCACCCAGGTGACTCAGCCCCACTCCAGCCCAGATTTGGCACCCTGTGACTTCTGGCTTTTCCTAAAATTAAAATCACCTTTGAAAGGGAAGGGATTTCAGACCATCAGTGAGACTCAGGAAAATATGATGGGGCAGCTAATGGTGATTGGGAGAACTGTGTGGGGTCCCAAGCTGCCTACTTTGAAGGGGACTGAGGCATCATTGTCTTGTGTACAGTGTTTCTTGTATATTATATCTTCTTCAATAAATATCTCTATTTTTCATATTACATGGCTGAGTACCTTCTGGGCATCTATGTTTTAGGTACATGTCATAAATTCAAAGTTTTCTAGTCCCTGAATTTTGCTGAAAAGGATACATGATACTATCAATTCGTAGTTGATCATATTTATATGAAAGAACAGTGATTTCTGAAAAATCTTTAATGTTACACTCAAATATGAAAAATGATAATTACACTTGTAATTGCAAACTCATAGAATAATAATTGAACTGAAAAGAAATTAAAAGATTGTTTAATCTAGTGTTTTTCACAGTGTGGTCCCATGATTAGCAAGCAGCTTTTGGATCAACCAGGAACTTGCTAAAAATGCAACTTCTCAGGCCCACTCCAGACCCACTGAATCAAAATCTCTAGGAGTAGAATAGAGCAACTTCAATCTAGAATTTCCTGGTCAGCACCAGTGAGATAATCTGTATAATAAAACCCATTGTTTTCTCTGACAGGAACTGCCACATTTCTTCCATTTTGTGCAGTTCCTCAAGACACCTTTTTATTTTATTTTATTTTTTTAGAGGGCACCATTTTAATTGTTAGATGAGATGCTACCTGATCCATGAATTCTTCAATAAAGACAGATCTTGAAATTTACTAGGTTGAATTTTTGTTCTTCAACAAGTATTATATGAGAATAACATGTAAGTTTCTGTTATAAGTATGTAAATTTCTGTTTTTAATGTAATTCCTACATTATAATATTCCAGTTCACTTTCAACTTCTTGATTACCTAATTTTTGCTCTCATGTAATACTCCCATGCTTTATGCCCTTTTTAAATTTTTTTCAGTTCTTTTAGTCAATTCTTTGTGCCTCAAACTAATTTTTTAAATATTTTAAATGAGTACATCCTCATAATAACACATATCTTTAAAAAAACAGATTTTATTTATTTATTTAGAGAGGGGAAGGGAGGGAGAAAGAGGGAGAGAGGGAGAGAAACATCAATGTGTGGTTGCCTCTCACGTGCCCCCTACTGGAGATCTGGCCTGCAACCCAGGCATGTACCCTAGACTGGGAACTGAATCACCCCTTCATTCACAGGCCAGTACTCAATCCACTAAGCCACACCAGCCAGGGCATAACACATTTCTTATAATAATCAGTTCCTACCAGGTACCTCCAGTGTTAACATTTAATTTATAGGTCAAGTTTTCAGGTAATCAGGGCTAAATTATGACTTTCCTGTACCCTAGGCACTTTTGCTGTCATGGTGTCCTTCCTTCACAAGAAATATATTAAACTATTTTTAAGCCAAAGTTAGAGTGCTATATATAAAACTGTATTTTTAATTTTTACATTAGTTCATTTTAAAGCTGCTTTAGTATAAAGATACAATTCAGGTTGGATTCATTATTATATATTTATTATTATCATTATGTTACTTCTAATTTTAAAAGGAATAACATTAAAACATTTTTTCATACGACTTTGAAAGTATCCTGGACCCCAGGCACTGTGCCTCCTATGCCTAATAGATGTATTAGCTCTGTAGACGACATCTGTATCCTTTCATGATCATCAGTGGAAATGCTCATACAAGAATCATGTCTAGCTGAACTCTGAAGCAGTGGTTCGCAAACTTTAATATGTGTGAGAATCAAGTGGAGAGCTTATAAAACAGATTTCTGGGCTCCCTCTCATGCCATCTAATTCAGTATCCCCATAGGGCCCATTCATTTGAATTTATAATGAGCTCAAAAAGCAATGCCAATGCGACTGTCAACATGAGAATGTCCAAACTTAAAAAGAATTTTTGTGAGTTTATTTGAGCCAAACTGACAGTTGCCAGGACGCAAGATCTCAAATTATCTGGAGAATGACAGTTTTGCAGTTTCTTTAGTGCATTTGAAATGAGGGAACATGCATTTGAAATAAGAGTACATGAAGGTGGGAGAGGGCAAGGTGGCAATTAGATTACATGATAGTTAAGAAAATTATGTTCTCTCTTGAGGCTGGTTATTTCAAAGGTGTATTAACCTATTTAGAGGTTCTGAACTAGTCACCCCAGGATGTGATTCTACGGTATGTGGATTGTTTTGAGCTAAGGGCATCTTTAGCTGTGGGCTCAGGAGCTGCTGAATTAGGGGCCTCACTTTTATGGGAGATTATCAAAGATAACCTATTTACTAAACATCGGCTCTTATTCTGCAAGGACACTGTGAAGCTCGCAAGGCACTACACCATAACTTAGCTCAGAATGTGGTAAATCCTCAAAGCATAAAATATGCTTTTGATTTTTACACAAAGCTAACATGCACTGAGAGTTTTAGACTTTAAACACCTTCAATTTATGAGGTTAAACGTCTTAACTGTATAACTAGCTTTCTCATCCATTCTTCTCAATATTGTGTCATTATAAATATTATAGATGGAACAGAAGCCACATACTAAACCTGGTAAGCTCAAAGGAGACCTGCATAATGGGTGTTACAAAGTCAGAGGCCTAAAATAACTGCATAGGATGGTCTGAAATTAAAACTTTTAAACTAAAAGCAAGGCATGGCAGGTTGTCATGTCCTAGGCCAGTATCTTTCTTGACAGAGATCAATCTGTTCCTTACCTGAGCCTATTGTCTTTTTGCATCTAAGATAACATACCTGTGGAATGTCAGAGTAATCGCCCTTTTTCCAGACCCTCAGAGCACAATCTCCCTCCAGAGCAGAGACCACTCATTGTTATCTTGTTGCCCAAATGCCATCTCTATGTGCTGTTAGTGTCAATTAACTATCCTATACAGACCAAAGTAAAAGAAGTATTAGCCTCTTCACTCTCTTACTCGTATTTATTTATTTTTTTAATTTGAGAGAGAGAGAGAAAGAAAAGAGAGAGAAACATCCACACTTGGCTGCTTCCTGTACGTGTCCTCACTGGAGATCAAATCCACAACCTGTGTGAATCAGAACGATACTCTCACCAACTGAGCTACCTGGCCAAGACTTCATTTTACTCTTTATCCAGTCTCAGATATTTTTTCCCTTTGCACTCTCTGCCTCCCTAATCTACCACTAATGAATTTCATGCAACCTTCCTTATGCCTCCTCCTTTGATTGTAATGTATAAAATTATAAAACTGCCATTCTCTGGAGCATTTTATGAATCCATGGAGATTTTGCTTCCCAGTAATTGTCATCAGTTTGGCTCAAATAAACTTATAAAAATTCTCTATAGGGCTGGATGTTTCTTATGTCAACACTATAAACACATGAGAGAATCACCTCTTTCTGCATCTATGTGTGTGTTTGTATATGTGTGTTGCTTCTAGCTTTTCTTTCTGTGATTCTTTTATTCTTCATGAACGTAGTCTAATACAAATGTAGGCTATTTTCTAAGTCATATTTTTCAAGAAAATGTTTAATGACCTCAAAGTTTACCAAACCTTAGCCCACAACCCGGTGTAAAAGGGCCAGCACAGTGTTTTCACCAATCATACAGACATAATGAAATACATAACAAAAGAAATATTACAAGAGTAGATAAATGATCAGATACATCATGCAGCACCCATTTAGTGAAATGCTTTGCAGCTATTTAAAGCAGTGAAGTAGATCTATGTACTGATCAGGGAAGTATCCATCATTAATTAAAAAGAAAAAGCAAGTTACAAACCAGTTTGACTTCATTTTTATAAAAACAAATTTATAAGTATATTTAGTTAATCTGTTTAGCATTTGCTTTTTCAGGGGAAAGGAATTAGAGAGTCTTCTTTTTATGGACTTTTAAATAGTTTATGGGTTATAGGTAGGCTGCTTTCTTCCTAGTGTATATCAGTATTTTTAAATAATCTAAGGCTAACAAATAAATGAAGCTATATTTTTATAAATATTTTCCTCAGAACTCCAAAGTTTAACAGTATTATCTTACCATTTTCTTTTTAAAAATGCATTCTTTTCTTGAAACAAAAATATGGTCATTATGGACCCTCCCAGTTCGTATATATTTTTCTCACTTTTTAGGCTTTGTGCATACTTAATGGCTTAAGATTTCCGGTATGAAAACCATGTAAGTTTGATAATCTTGGATGTGGGGAAACAATTTTATATATATTATATATTAGTCAGAATTAAATTCTAGATTATTGCAGTTGATTCCTCTGTTTATTATTATTATATTTATTAGGCTGATATACATTATTCTTGAAACCACTATGGAATTAAGTAGAATCAAATTAAATTGCTGTTTTCATAGGTAAAAAATAGTCACATGTTGCTATTTTAAATGACTCTAATAATCAATAGTTATCTTGAATTGTCATGTGGTAATTTACCTAGAAAATAATTGTAGAAAATGTAGGTTTATCTTAATATTGTATTGTATGTACGTGAAAGCATAATATTGAAAACTTGGTTTATTAAAGTTGTAGAACTTGCATGGTGGCTACTAAGTCTACAACATGGGTCTGTGCTACGGCCTTGGTTTCATTGTATTATAAAAGCAAAGATTATTGGCCTAGCCGGGTCGCTCAGTTGATAGAGCATTGTCCCAATATGCCAAGGTTATGGGCTCAATCCCCAGTCAGAGCACATGAAAGAATCAACCAATGAATGCATAAATAAGTGGAAAAACATATCAATGTTATATTTCCTCTCTCAAATCAATAAAAAAAATTAAAAACAAACAGTATTATAAATATTAAGAATAGATACCAACAATTATTTATAAAGTGGTAAATTGGAGACATAGGTTTTTACAAAATTGACTCATTTGGGTAGGTAAAAGGGAGGATGTGTCAGGCCTTTAATAAGGAATTGCTTTAAAAATGTTTATTATATCCTCCTGAGAAAAAGTCATAATTTAGTTTGAAATGCTTTGGATTAGAATGTATTAAATAGTGAGCTAGAGAACATTTGTGCTGGCCAAGCACCTCATGCCCATGAAAGTATTTTATTTTCTTCAGATTAATGAACTTTGTCATCCTAAGCAAGATAAAGCACTTAAGTATTTCATTTTGAATGTGTCTTCACTCTGCAAAGGCCCTTGCCTGTTATATAACAAACTTGGCAGAATAGAACGAGCGCCTGCTTCTGACAGATAGAACAAGCTAGGGAGCATTATGTAAAATCTGAACTATAGCTACAAACACTAGTACCAAGACACTATCTTGCCTCTTTAGCCCTTTTCCTCAGAGAGGACTATGTGGATGACTTACGGACAAGCCACGGTCCCGGAGGAGTCATTAAAACCATGTCAGTAGCCAGTCATGTCTACTCTGAAAAGAAGACAGTTTGAACTGGGAAAGTAGTCTACCCTGAGGCCAGGTATGAAAGTGTAGGGGAACCGGATGTTGGTGCTCTTTATTTCTTATTTGCTGTTATCATGAAATCAGCCTCACTGAAAAAAAAAAAAATAAGTACCTGATCTATTTCTTTTAAATCACGTGGATAGGTTAGACTGCCATTGGTGTCTTTAATAAGATTTAGAAGCTAGCCCTGGCTGAAGTGGCTCAGTGGACTGAGCACCCGCCTGTGAACCAAAGGGTCGCTGGTTCAATTCCCAGTCAGGGCACATTCCTGGGTTGCAGGCCAGGTCCCCAGTGCGGGGTGCACAAGAGGCAACCACACATTGATGCTTCTGTCCCTCTCTTTCTCCCTCTCTTCCCCTCTGTCTAAAAATAAATAAATGAATAAAATCTTTAAAGAAAAAAGATTTAGAAGCTGTTTGGAACATGTGAGTTCATAAATAAACTAGTAATATGTGAGCTCATATCCCTAAGAATGTTTATTTAATTATCACTGTAATAATATAAAATGTCCTTCAACAATACCTTGAGAGAAAATATTTCATGACCCACAGTTCAATGTGCTACTTGGTAAAACAATTTCTCTAGTATTATTGACATAGTTGATCCATTTAAATAAAACATTGTAGGAATCTCTACCTTCCCTCAAAATACATATATATCTCTGGCAGAGAAATCAACCCCAATGTAAAAATAAATCGGTCATTTTCCAATGTCTGGCATGGTGTTCAACATTCAGTAGGTATTCAATAAATATTTGCTAAATTATCTTATAATTGAAATACTTTCTTTTTCTGGAGTATGGACATCTCACAGGTTTGGTGATCTGTAGCCAGCTTACTGAACGGAACTTCCAGTAAGGGCCAACTGCGCACTGTAATGTAATAAAGGAACTATCGTGTGGTAATAGGATCAGTCCTTGATGGAATTGGGCTTGTCAGTGGCAGAACTTTGGACATAACCCTATGGGGAGAAAGAGAAGCATCAGGGAACCCTTTTCACTCACTGGTATCATTATACCTTGTTTAATCTTTGCATTTCCTTTTGCTGAGTTATTAGTCATATAAAATGAAATCAGCCTTAGTCAAATCCAAATCATGAGCCTTGGCAGTCTTCCAAGCTAAGCAGCTTTGTGGTCATACACAGAAACTAATACTTTTCTGAAAACTTATTTCTTTAAGAGGTTTCTCTAACTTAATAATAAATTTTAAAACACTCAATTGTAATATAGAATAACTTTATATCAACTAAATGCACTTTTATTAAGTCCACAGAAGAATTTTGCCTAATTCTGTGTAACTAAATATACTTACTTTATCCACACAATCTTAGGCAGGTCATATATTTTGTTTTGGTTTTCTAAATTAAGAATCCAGTAAGTTGTGTCTTCTTCAGATTTGTGTCAATATCAAATATAGATTTTAGGTGTCCACCTGCAAACCAAAGGGTCACTGGTTCAATTCCCAGTCACGGCACATGCCTGGGTTGCAGGCCAGGCCCCCAGTGCAGGGTGCACAAGAGGCAACCACATGTTGATGCTCCCTGAGGGTGACTCAGCAAAGTCCATTTCCACCTAGTCCCAGTATTTAGCCACTATGGTGACCTTAGCTCCAAGGTGTGTTTGAGTTGTATAACTCAATCAGGTTATTCCCACTCACCCTGGTATAGTGGTTATTTTAGATAAGCCAGTCTAGTTGTGAAAATACAACTTGATAAAAGTGGATTTTCTTTTATATTGAAGGAAGGTACTGAACCATTAATATCATCTTGACAAATTGGCTGATTTTAGCAGTTTTATGTTTATATTAACAAAAACTAAGGTTTAGGTTACAATAAAGAATAAAAAGTGATGATTTTAGCAAACAAGGGATTACAATCCTGGACATAGTTTCAGGCAGCAACCTAATTGTGCCCCGAAGGGAAGAAAGAAAGGCAAGGTTTTTAAAGCACAAAATGTAAAAGCTGTGCCCATTAAGGTCCTCCATGTAAATGAGGTATGTTGGTTAGGTTGGTTGGGATTGGTTAGGCCAGTTATGTAAATGAAGGATGTGGTTTAAATGGATTGTTTTTTTTTTCCTTCAAGGTGAAGAATACAGATGGTCTGGTCACTGTGATGAGGAGTGTGTAAAGTTTATAAATGTCCATGTAGCAATCTTTGATCCGGAATGTTTGTTGTTTGGCCTTGAGCTGAGTTTAGCAATAGGTCAGCAACTTAATAATAGTTCCAAGACATAAGACATGACATGTGCACCGGCCCCACTTTCTCAATAGCCTTTTGACTCCATTTTAAGTGATTCTCTTAGCAATGTTTATTCTATTTTATTTTTTCCATTATCAATCACGTTAGCCTGTTTTGGAGTGTGAAGTTTGTAGCACAGTCCTCTTTTGGACTACATGTAGAATAAGTGCATTCTACACTTATTAAGGTTGGAAGTAACTGAAATGAAAATGCAGGAAGAGTAAAAAGTTTTGGAGAAGAAAAGTCATATAAAGGAAGATTGTTTAGCTATAAGATACTGGTAGCAGTCCTTTTCTTCTGAGAAGGGAACCAAGGTGGGAGATTTACTTTGTACTATGTATTATTTTATACTTCTTGGTTTTTGTATCTTGTATAGTAAAAAGTAATTTTGAATTGATAGTGTTACAGTCATCCAAAAAGTTCTCTGGATGCTTGTATAGTTCTCACCTCCTTCTAAATTGATGCACTGCATACATGATGATAATGTTACTGAACCATTGCTCCTAGGGATTTATTTATTTCAGTTGTCAGTCTGTAGTCATAGATTTGTAATGATGCACGCACATTGCCTTTTCTCCTTGTGACTAACAATAAGCAAAACCATCACTGGCGTGGCCCTCTCTCTGTGAAGCGCGTCCACACCTTCCCCACTCTCTCCTTCCCCAGGGTCTCTCTCTCTCTCTGTTTCCTAAACTCCAAGGCTCCGAGGGCCCTTCTTTTGCTGGAACTTGTTTCCTGAGCCCATTCCTTCTATGGCTCACTTCTTCTGTCTCTGGCTTTCTACTGTAAATAAGCTTTCCCTTATAATTTGAAAAAAATATTCATCATCAATTCTCACATTCAAAATTATACTTGTGCTTCTATTTTTTAACAACTCATGTCTTAATTCTACTGTATTTAGACTAAACTCTCTAAACATACTTTTTAAAAACACTTTTTGAATGTTACCTCTCAACTATTGACCAAAAACACAATTGATGCTAAAATGATGACATTACATTTTATTTTTTAAAATCTGGCTTTTAAATAAAAAACAAATAAGTAAATAAATAAACAAATAAAAGCCCTGAATGGTGTGGCTCAGTTGGTTAGACAGCCTTCCACAAAGTGAAATCTCACTGTTTCAAGTCCCAGTTAGGGCACATGCCTGAACTGGTCCCTGGAAGGGGTATGTGTGAGAGGCAACCATTAGAAGTTTCTCACATCGACATTTCTCTCCATCTTTTTCTCCCTCCCTTCTTCTCTTTCTAAAAATAAAAAAATTAAAAATCCAGCTCTATTCTGAAAGGATAATAAAAACAATGAAGATATGATCAACTGACATCAGATAGCTACAACTGAGAATCAGCTAAATTGTTAGTTCGTTAAGAACAAAAAATATTTTTAAAGATTTCTCTATGTCTTCCACAGCATAGTATTTTGAACATAGAAGATATTTAATAGTGGTTCATCAAGTCAAATGGACAAGAAGAAAAGGACATGGACATTTATAAACTGACTTGATGAACCAAAAATTCTAGCATAAAAACACCAGAGAAATCTAAATATATGCCTTATTTTTAGGTCATCTCACAGTTAACAAAGATGACATTGTAATGTTTAATATGTAGCTACTGGGATCAAGTTTTCTTTGCAACTCAGCATAACCAAAACAAGTCAATAGGTATTCTTATATTTTTTCATATATTTCTAACATTTTTTTGTTATGTCACTTTAACCTTTAGTCACCAAAACTAAATTCTTAGCCAAAGACTTATTTTAAATACTATGTTGTCCACCCATGAAACAAACTCAAAAAAATTCTAAGTCATGGTGCAAAACTATACTGACTTCCAGTACTATACCCATGCTACCTGCCTACCTTCCTGCATGTGTATTTGTATTCATATGTTTATATTGCACTTACTGTAATTCAATATCTGTTTGAAAAAAAAAATCAACCATACTTCTTACTTAATATGTTCCCCAAGTGCTTTAAACACACAAAAATGTTGGAATCCCTTATGAAAATTTCCTATATTCATGCCAGAGTATTAGAGAGGACATAGTAGTATAACAAGATCTTTCGGTATTTTGAAAAACAAGCTCATTTAGATGGTTTGAAGTTAGAGCTTTACATGGTTGAGTCCGTGCTGGAATGTGTCATGTGAGAGCATGACTCTGAATGCACATACACATGTGTAAACAAACACCAAATATTCTTTAGACTCACAGCCATTGGGATTATTATTACTAGCACTGATGTGGTTTTTTATTACTGATGTGATTAATGTGATCGATATTAATGTAATTATTCTCCCTAGTATACATGACTGATTAAACCAATAGATGATCAGCCTTCGGTGGATGAAGAATGTGCTTTGGTTGGCAGACACCAGCATTACCTTACCCCACATATGGAATTTCTTCAGAGAAATCATCTCACTGTTTGCTAACATGTTAATGAGATTTTTCTATTGACCAACATTTTGCAGTACCTCTGTGAATTTTAAATCGATAATCAGTAGTTTCTTAATGAATAAAAAAATCGGAATTCTTTTTCTTTTGTTACATTTAGTTTTAATATATCTGTAGCAATGTTTTGCCCACATTGACCAGCACAAATTCTGGTAAATTACCACAGGCAAGGATGTGGTCTCTCTTCTCTAGAGTACTGGAACTTAATAATCATAGCTCTTGAAATACTCTAACCAAGCACATAAAAGGCCTGTGTGTGTGTGTGTGCTCTTGCTGGAAGATCACTTTATTAATTTTTAAAAGATCAATATTTCCATCAACTGGGTTACTTGTGTGTATTATCTAGTACCCACATTATGCTGGTACTGTCAACATGAGGTACATCCAAACTTGTGGAGAATTTTCATGAGTTTCACAAATTTCTTTATCTATTAGTACATTTTTGGACACTTAGGTTGTTTCCATGTCTTGGCTATTGTACATGATGCTGCCATGAACATGGGGAGGAGGATATCTTTTTGAGTTAGTGTTTTCCTTTCTTTCAGATAAATATCCAGAAGTGGTATAACAGAACCACTGGGTTCTATTGCTTGCTGCTGATAAGATCCGTGACTCCCAATGTCAGAGTCTTATGAACAGGAAAGGAACTATTTATTCAAAAGTTATATAGGTTTAGAATAATGGCGCAATTCTGCCATTAAATCTCACTCCCTTTAGAAACAAAAAAACACCCATAACCTCACAGTCCTGCCTCCCCGTGCCAAACCAGGCCAGTCAGAGGTACCGTCTCTCAGGAAAAGATATAGAAGTCTATAGCTTAGCTGGGCAGATTTCTGTCTGTATTCTGGCTTCTTCCAATCATCTGTGCTTGGCTAGCTAGGCTCCTGCTCTTAGTCCCAAACCACACCCTCACGGTGGTCCAGTGGGGGTACTTCTGCATCCTTTCAAACAGCGTGGACAAGAACCCACATGGCTGCTACATCCTAATTTTCTCTCCTTTCTAAGCTGTGTGGTCCAGAGAGCACCAGAGAGAGAACCTCTCATGGCCTTCCTTTTCTCCTTCCCACATGGTCCAGAGCTCTAGCATGGCTGA